>VFSX01000571.1:2500-98256 GCA_016618255.1 Chlamydomonas sp. UWO 241
CCAAACGCGTGCCAGTGGCCCATCAGGCCCCCACCCAGCCACCCACCACCACCACCCCACCACCACCATCTGAGATGAGCCACACCTTACTTCTACTACTACTTCTACTACTGCACCGCAAGCTGTGCACTCCATCTCGACACACCACTGCCGCCCCCACCTCGTGTTTCATGACCGACTTGATGAGCTTGAGCACCATCCCAAACGCGTGCCAGTGGCCCATCAGGCCCACGAGCAGCTCCTTGCACGCGTGGACCAGGTTGGCGTTCGAGAGAGCGGTGGCGCCCTTGCCTGCGATAGTGGTGTGCGCCATCAGGGGGGTTCGGCCGGGTTAGGGTCTAGGGTGTAGGGTGAAGGGAGAAGGGTTTATATTTTAGGGTGAAGAGTGGTCTGTGAGGGTTCAAGCAGAGGTCGGGGTGGGGGGAGCACCAGGTTGGCGTTTGAGCGCGCGGTGGCGCCCTTGCCTGCGATAGTGGCGTGCGTTATCAGGGAGGTTGGGCCGGGTTAGGGTCTAGGGTGTAGGGTGAAGGGTTTGAGATTTTAGGTTGAAGGAGGGGTCTGTGAGGCAACGAGGAGGGTCGGGGTGGGGGGAGCATCAAGTTGGCGTTTGAGAGCGCGGCGGAGCCCTTGCCTGCAGTGGCGATGGCGATAGGTGGTGGCAATGGCAATGGCAATGGGAATGGGAATGGGAATGATAATGGTGTCAATGCGTGATGGCAATGGGATGTGCATGGTGGGGCGAGGGGAGCACCAGGTTGGCGTTCGAGGGCGCGGCGGCGCCCTTGCCTGCGACGGCGACGGATGGTGTGCCATACGGTGTGGGTGGGCTTAACAGACCCCAGACATTCCCACAAACACAAGTTGCGTGATGTGATGCTGCTGGAAGCATAGAACAGAGGGTGGCGTTTGAGAGCGCGGTGGCGCCCTTGCCTGCGATAGTGGTGTGCGGCATCAGGGGTGTTGGGCCGGGTTAGGGTCTAGGGTGTAGGGTGAAGGGTGAAGGGTTGAGATTGTAGGGTGGAGGAGGGGTGTGTGAGGGGTCAAGGAGGGGTCGGGATGGGGGGAGCATCAGGTTGACGTTTGAGAGCGCGGTGGCGCCCTTGCCTGCGACGACGATGGGTGGTGTGTGCCATACGGTGTGGGTGGGCTAAAAACAGACCCCAGACATTCCCACAAACACAAGTTGCGTGATGTGATGCGGCTGGAAGCATAGAACAGAGGGTGGCGTTGGAAAGAGCGGTGGCGCCCCCGCCTGCAATGAATGGCGCCATCAGGAGGGGGATCAGGGTAAAGGGTAGGGGGCACGGGGTATAAATTCCCCCATGTTTTCCAATGATTGCTGCCGATGGAGTGTCTCTTTGTTTTACAACCTGCCCTTTCAGGTGCGGGTGCCCATAACTATGTTACACCATCCTGCAAAGTTTCAATGTGTGAATCAAAGTGTGAGGGCTGTACTGTATAAGTAAGGCGCTTGCTGCTGCCTTGGCCCAAAACGGCCTCAGGGGTATAAAATCCCCTAGTCAGATCCAGTGCCACTGGAGCTGCTGCTGGCCTGGGCCTGGTATTGCTTAGCCTTGGTATTGTTTCAACATACATTGGGCGTGCCTGGGCCAAGCCGGGGGCCGCCAGGTGCCCTTGGGCTGCCTCGGGGGTGCATGGTGTGCATGCGTCCATGCACGCATGGGCGGCGCCATGCAACCACCATGCACATGTGACAAGCTATGGTTTTGGGACCCTCTACTGGTCCTAGAGGGTCTGGGGTTCGGCAGGGGTCTGTAAGGGGTCAAGGAAGGGTCAGAAGGAGGAGAGGTGTGTCGGCCATGATAGGGGGAGGTCGCCCTCCTGGGCCCTAAACCCTAGAACCCAAAACCCTTACTCACTGTAGCGCGCGAGCGCCACGAGCACCTCGAGCAGCGGCCCCACGACCGCCGGCTCGCCGGCGTGCGCCGAGCAGCAGCTCAGCAGCAGCGTGGGCAAGCCCTGCGCAGCACACACATGGGGGTGGCGGTGGTGGGGTGTGGTGCTGGTGGTGCCTGTATCGCCACTTTGCGTGCGCCGAGCAGCAGCTGAGAAGCAGCGTGGGCAAGCCCTGCGCAGCACACACGCGCGTATGCATCGACTGTGTGTGCGCATGCTGGTGTGTGGGCACATGTGCACGCGGTGCTGGTGTGGAGCGCACGCGAGCCAAACCACAGTCACTGGCATGGTTGCCCCGGGGCTATATGTATGGGTGGTGTGGGTGGTGTGGGTGCTGGTGGTGCTGGTGCTGGTGCTGGTGCTAGCGCTTCCTAAGTGCACGAATGCCCCGTGAGCCCACCCCAGGGTCAGCAGTCGCGGTAGGGGGTGAGTTGGTGGTGCGGGTGGTGCTGGTGCGGGGTACACACGGGCCCTGCCTCAGCTGCTGGTGGTGTGGGTGGTAGTGGTGTGGCGGTGGTGGTGGTGGTGGTGGCGGTGCTGGTGCTGGTGTGGTGGTGGTGGTCGTGTGCAGCTCAAGCACTCATGCATGCAAGTGCCAAGGCACATGGAGCTGACCCGGTTGCCCCGAGGCAGCAGCTGTAGTAAGGGGGAGTTGGTGGTGCGGGTGGTGCTGGTGCGAGGTACACACGGGCCCTGCCTCAGCTGCTGGTGGTGTGGGTGGTAGTGGTGTGGCGGTGCTGGTGGTGCCGGTGGTGGGGCTGGTGCTGGTGTGGTGGTGGTGGTCGTGTGCAGCTCAAGCACTCATGCATGCAAGTGCCAAGGCACATGGAGCTGCCCTGCACGTGCCCAAGCCCGACCCTTGGGAGGGGAAGCCCTGGCTCCCCGACTCTCCCCCCTCCACACACGCACGCACGTCCCACTCCACCCACCCACCCGATCCACTCATTCCCATGGTCCAGCATCGTCCACCCACCCACCCATCCCACCCATCCCACCATCCATCCCCCATCCACCCACCCATCCCCCACCCACCCATCCCACCCATCCCACCCACCCATCCCACCATCCCACCACCACCATCCACCCACCCACCACACCCACCCATCCCATCCCACCATCCCACCACCCATCCCACCCATCCCACCATCCCCCACCCATTCCCACCCATCCACCCCACCACCCATCCCACCCATCCCACCCACCCCCACCCATCCCACCCATCCCACCCATTCCCACCCACCCATCCTCACCCACCCATCCCACCACCCATCCCACCCATCCCACCCATCCCACCCACCCACCCACCACCCACCACCTTCTCCTTGACCAGGCAGTGTGATGCAGCATCCATCACCCATTCCCACGGTGCTGCGCCGTCAACCACCCACCCATCCCACTCCCCCCTAACACACACCACCCCACCCACACACCCACACCCCACCCACACCCACACCCACCCACACACACATGCCCACACCTTTTCCTTGACCAGGTGGTGCTGCATCGCAGGCGAGCCGCTCGCGCACTTGCACATCACCTTCGCGCACAGCGCGAGGATCGAAGCGTCGACGCCCATGAAGTTGCGGATGATGCTGGGGAAGATCTTTGCGCCGCCCTGCGCACGGCGGGTGGTGCGGTGGGTGAGGTCGCGCAGCCGGCGCGAGCCGACAGTGCTGTGAGCCAGCCAGCCAGCCACACCGTAGCCGCTGCCCCTGAGTCCCCGGGGCTACAGGTTGACCGCCTATGGTCATCGCTCGTTACCATTCAATACAAAAAAGTTCAAATGGTTGCCGAGCTTTGACCCTAGACGCGTAGCCTGAAGCCCCGGGTTAACCGAGACAGCGGCTGCGCTAACCAACCAGCCAGCCAGCCGTGCTGCAGCTCCGGGAGTTGAAAGCGCGCTTGCGCCAGGGGCAGACGGTGCGGGGCGCACTGTGACGCAAGGCTTGCAATGCGGGTGTTCCTCCAGGAACCCAGACGGTGGAACTTGTTTGCTTTATGCAAGGCTCCATGCACGTGCATGTGCGACAGTGCAGCACTGTGTCGCCTCCAAGCGTGTGCGCGTATGCAGCCCGTGCGAACTCAGGCACTTGCGTGTGCGTCGTGTGCACGCACCTCCAAGCGAATGAGCGTTGACGTCTGCGGCGCTGCTGTCAGCACTTCGTCCAGAAACTTGAGACACACAGGGACCTGCAGGGCGTGGCAGCATGTGTGACTCACGCACATGCATGCACAGTATGCATGGTGTTGCGGCCGACGCCATGCGCCGCTGTGCCCCCCCCCCCCCCTGCCCACTCACCACCTCCTCAAAGTCGCAGTACGTGGCCAGGATTTCGATCGTCTCCTGTACCAGCTGCGTTGTTGCGCCGTCCGGCTTGCCTGCTTGCATGGCACCGCATGGCAATGAGTGTATCACACTCATGGCATGCATGGCGCGCCAGATCCGCAAAACCTCCGCAACACGCCCTCTGCAGGCAGCATCCTCTGGAGTGGGTCACCGTCGCCTACCGCTCTTGACTCCTCTCACGACGGAGGAGAAGGACTTCACACGCTCCACCACGTTCTCCACGGTAGCAGCCATGTCGAAGGCGTGGCTCCACGCGTTGCAGCACTAATGCCGTGTTCGTCTACGTGGGCTCTAGGCGCCGCGCATCGCAAGCGACAAGGGCTGCGAGAGTGTGTCACAGCCGCTGTTGCAGCCGCGTGTGCTGTGCGCTTCCCTTAAAAGAGCTCTAGAGAGCTCTAGAGGGCAAACACTTACTTACGGCGATCGTAAACGACGATCTCCGTATAGAATGCGTTGGTTTAGGTGCTGACGCACCTAAACCCAGAACCCTGAACACACACACACACACACACACACACATGATGATGAGAGTTTTACAATCCACTTCTGGCGGTCACACGTACGGTTCCAAAGCTTCAGTGAGACTTAGAGAAACAAGGCTCAAGGCCCACAAAAGGTCAAGCTACAAGTAGCCCACGGTAACGCCATCCACACTTGGTGGCGGGCGCCAAGCAAGCAGCACCACTGTGCAGGCTGCACACCCAGCCCCTCAAATGGCCAGAGGGCGGACCCAAGGTATAAAACCATGAAGGGACCAAAAAGCCCTCCCCCAGACCACCGGAAGCGGGGCTAGTAGCACACCCGCCGCAGCACTCTACTCAGCGACCACACCGCACCCGCCACCGCACGCGTGTGGCGCCACCTCCCCTTCAAAAACACCCCCAGAGGGAATGCCATCTAGCAAGCAGGTGCAGGCACCCGCTCGCCGTCAACGACGAGGCGCGCGCACACACACACACCAACAACCCTCAACACACAGGGGCATACACAATGACACAGGAGTGTCCCACACGTCCCGTGACACACACATGGACACCTCGCCCTCAAACGTGCGCGGGGCATGCACCACACACGCACGCACACACACACACACACACACACACAGACAGACACACCCCACCAAGATCTGCTGCGGAATTACAACATACAGCGGAACATCGGTCCAAAGAGATGTGTAAAAGCAGGCAACAATCGGCAGCAAACCAACTGATCGGAAGCTGCGGTGTGGTGTCGACGGTGTACGTGTGGTGGGGTGGGGAGATGGACCCAGGTGGGGAGATGCACTCACAGCCTGCTTGCTAGATGGCATTCCCTCTGGGGGTGTTTTTGAAGGGGAGGTGGCGCCACAAGCGTGCGGTGGCGGGTGCGGTGTGGTCGCTGAGTAGAGTGCTGCGGCGGGTGTGCTACTAGCCCCGCTTCCGGTGCTCTGGGGGAGGGCTTTTTGGTCCCTTCATGGTTTTATACCTTGGGTCCGCCCTCTGGCCATTTGAGGGGCTGGGTGTGCAGCCTGCACAGTGGTGCTGCTTGCTTGGCGCCCGCCACCAAGTGTGGATGGCGTTACCGTGGGCTACTTGTAGCTTGACCTTTTGTGGGCCTTGAGCCTTGTTTCTCTAAGTCCCACTGGAGCTTTGGAACCGTACGTGTGACCGCCAGAAGTGGATTGTAAAACTCTCATCATCATCACAGGTCTTGAAAACCACTACCACAACGCGCTCTAAGCCTGCAACGGAAGCCAGACTCTGCTCTGAGAGCACAGTCGATGATACTCGAGGAGCACCTGCATCAACGCACCAGGCAGCATTGTTGTGGCTCCCCTCTGCCTCATTGCACATCCGCCACACTAGTAAAGCTCGAAGCGGGTGCATCTCAGGCTCACGCGTTGACTCACGGCGTCTTGTGGTCCTGCCGTCGCACCGCCAAGCCTCGTTGATCAGCTGGCACGCCCGCCAGCTGTATGCTCGCAGATTTTGTGCAACACGAGTGGGCTGCAGCTCAGGTCAGGTCAGGTCACTGATCAGACAAACCAGCAGCAGGTGGTGCACTCGTGGTGGGCGGCGTCCGGCTGGCCGTTGTCAAATATCTCGTTCACCTGCGAGTCCTGGTGCAACGCCGCCATTACCTTGCTCATGTGTGCCTTCTGGTCGTCGCACGGCTGCGTCTCTCCAGCGAAACGACGCAGCAGGGGCGCGCAGGGGCGTGTGGGAGCACCCGGGCGGACGCTAGGCTGACCAGCAGCAAACTCCGCAGCGGCCTTCCCTCGGCCGCAACTCTGCTGCTGCACATCACAGGCAGGCGGCTGGCGACCGCACGAGCAGCTTGGTTGGTGCACGGTGCACGGTGCAGCCTGCCTGTGGACTCATGGCGCATTGTGTCGTGGATTCTGGTCCGGCTGACGCGCAATCGCCACGCCCAAGACGGCTTCGTTGAGTAGCTGCGGCACTCGCGCCAGCTGCGCATGCTCGCGGATGATGCGCAACATGACAGGGCGGCATGCAGGGGGCAGAGGAGCATGAAATATGTCTGCACCACGCTCCAGCAGCAGGCGCACGCACTCGTCGCGGGCGTCGTCCGGCTGGTTACTGCCAAACATCTCGTTAGAGCGTGGTCCCCCATGCAGTGCCTCCATCACCTCGGTCATGTGTGCCTACTGGGTGTCGCACAGTTGCGGCTCCACAGCAACACGGCGCAGCAGGAACAGCAGGGGCGTGCACGAGCGTGCGGGAGAAGCACGCCTGCTGAGAGTAGGCTGCCCAGCAGCAAATCCCGCAGCTGATGTGAGCGCAGAAATGCCTACCGTACTGCGGACGGCAATCCTCGCTGCTACGTCGGCAGATGGGTGGTCGAGAAGCATGCGTATCGCATTGACATGGCCATCCTGAGCAGCGAACATGAGGGCGGTACATCCACGGATGTCTGTGAGCATCATCATGGCTGCAGTGTCGGCAGACGGGTGTTTGAGCAGCAGGCGCATTGCATCCGCGTGGCCTTTGACAGTAGCGTACATGAGAGTGGTAAATCCAAACCTGTAAGCGAGCATCATCATGGCTGCTGCGTCGGCAGACGGGTGGTCGAGCAGCAGGCGCATGGCGTTCAAATGGCCGTCCTGAGCAGCGAACATAAGGGCGTTGCAACCATCGGGCCGTGCAAGCATCATCATAGCTGCTGCATCGGCGGACGGGTGGTCGAGCAGCAGGCGCAGGGCGTTGTCACGGCCTTTGGAAGCAGCATACATCAATGCGGTATCTCCACTGGATGTTGCGTGCACCATCATGGCTGCTGGGTCGGCAGATGGGTGGTAGAGCAGCAGGCACATGGCACCCACATGGCCGTTCCGAGCAGCCAGCGTGAGGGCGGTAGATCCAAGGTTGTTTGTGTGCATCATCATTGCTGCTGCGTCAGCAGACGGGTGGCTAAGCAGCAGGAGCATGGCCTCCACGCGGCAGTTGAGGGCAGCATGCATCAACGCGGTTCTGCCCCGCTCATCTGCCGCCATCAGCATGGTGCGATGCCTCGACTCCAGCTCTGATACAGAACCTTGGCTCCTGGTTCGCCTCGTCCCATCTGGCTCCAGACCCAGCAGCCTCTCCAATGCTGCCGCGTCGCCCTGGCCGGCCGCTGCCCGCATCGCCTGACCCGCCACCTATCAAGTCGCACTCGAGTCGAGCGGTTGGCTCGGAGCAGCGACCGCGGTGTGTGCCTGTGTGCGTTTACACGGCAATGTTCAGAGGTCACGAGGGGTGGCCAGCACTCGAGTGGCCAATTAGAGGCTGCATATCTAGGGTCCAGAACACGTGTGGGAGCATTGTGTGCACTGCGACTCATGCATGCAGGCGGACATGCCATGCGGCGTAGCGATGAGCCGCGAGACGCGTGTGCATGGATGCATGGGCGCACGGCAGGCTCTGCTCGCATGCAGGCCTCTCAGCCCCAGTCTTCTAATTGGTCGGCTTGCATAGGAGGCTGACAGGCAGGCGCGCATGGCAGGGAGGCGCGCAGGCAGGCGCGCACGCTGTAACGGGGCGTTGGGGGCGGCCATGCGACGCACGTGGGCCATGCAAAGCACGCGCATGTTCGCAGGGGTTTGGTGTGTGCACCTGGGCTGCAGCACGCGATGATATGCAGTAGACGGAGTCCCGCGAGGGCGGGGTGGCGGCCTAGGAGGCGGAGCACGGAGTGCGGTGGCAGAGGCGACAGAGGGCAGGAAGTCAAGGCGACGGCAGGCAGTTGTTCGAAACAGACAAGAGCCGTTGTTTCAGGCGTCGAAGGGGTTTGGTCGCGGCGCAGCATTCGTGGGGGCGTCGAAGTGCTAGGAGGCATCACACTGTGCTCGAGTGTGAAGAATGAGATAAGTGTGGCGCTGACTCCCTCTCTGCCTTTGCTTGTTTTCAACACAGCTGCCATGCTGTGTACCCTCCAGCACACAATTGCAAGTGTAGAGTGCATGGGGCGGCACGTGGCAGTACGCACGTGGATGAGCTCGCATGCGCACGACCCCCAAGAGGATCCCATGCCCCCCTCGTAACTCACTCACGGATGATCCCCAGTCCTCCATTACACCGACCAAAAGTGACACATTGGGTCTGTTTGTTTCGTCGTGTGTGTGGGGCGGGGGGGGGGAGGGGGGATGCGGGGTATGGGTCCTGATTGAGGGGCAGGGCACTTGCTGCGCAATTGTTGGGGGCGTCTTCTACCTTACTGTCTCCCCTGGCACACGCCGCCGACGTGACTGTTCTGAATATACATACATTCCACCCGCCATTCCACCCTTGTTCTACCATCATGCACCAGGCTTCTGTGGAAGGGAGCAGCGTCCTGGCGCGCGCCCCACAATGCTCTGACACCTACCAACTCGCGCTCGACTGCAAAACAAAAAACAAAACATCATTGACGGCGCGGATGTTCTTCTCCTGTCTAGACTACGTGGCGGCGGCCGTGGTGGTGACGCCGTTGGAACTCGGCGCCGGCACCGCATCCCCATGCTGGCGCGCGTGCGGCTGCTCCGCGACCGCCGCACTGCCACCGCTGCCACCAGGATGCGCTGGCGATGCCGCCCTCTGCGCCGACGCGACCGCCGTTGCCACTGCCGCCTGCTGCTGCGCCTGTTGCAGCGCCGTCGGCTGCTGCTGCTGCTGCGCCTGCCTCATCGCCGCCAGCTGCCGCATCGCATGCTGCATCACCTGCAGTGCCGCCGTCGCGTGCTGCTGCGCCGCCGACGCCTGCTGCTGCTGCTGTTGCTGTTGCTGCGCTCCAGTCGGCGGCAGGCCCGGCGCCTGCTTGGGCACGCTCGACTTGAAGCTCTTCCGTGCGGTCGTGGGTGCGAGCATCACGCGCTGCCCGACCGCCGGCACGCCCCCACCGCGTTGCTGCTGCTGCGGCGGCGGTGGTTGCTGAGGCGCGGCGGATGCGCTTACGCTGGGCTGCTGCTGCTGGTGCTGCTGCTGTGGCTGCTGCCGTGGATGCTGTGGCAGCTGTGGCTGGTGCTGCTGCTGCTGCCACGGCTGCTGTGGTTGCTGTGGCTGCTGTGGCTGCTGTGGCTGCTGCTGTGGCTGCTGCTGCTGTGGCTGCTGTGGCTGCTGTGGCTGCTGTGGCTGTTGCTGCACCGGCCGGCTCGGCAGCGGGGGCGGCGGCATAAACGCGCGCGCGGGTGGGAAGCCCACGCGCCGCTCCGCGCGCCCCACCGCCAGCAGCATCGCCTGCAGCGCAGACAGGCGCGCGTGCAGGATCGGCAGCTCGCCGGTCGCTTCTGCAGGTGCTGCGTCCGTGCTGGGCATGCACGCCGCCTGCTCCTGCTGCCCCTGCTGCTGCTGCTGCTGTGCGGGCACCGCAGGGGCAAACGCGGGCGTAGCGGCAGAGGCGGCGTGCATGGCGCATGGTGGCCGCATGACCGTCGCGGGCGTCGGTGCCGCGCTCGGCACCACGGGCGAGGCGGGAGCGCTGGCGCTGCCGGCTGCGGCACAGTCGGCGCGCTCCGGGGTCAGCACGCCCGGTGTCGCGGCGCCGCCGCTAGCGCCAGCGGCGGCAGCGACGATGCCCACTGCACCCTCCGCTGAGCTTGCCACTGAACCGCCGTTTGCTCCCGCTGGGCTGCCGCCAGCCATGCCATCAGCGCCAGCGCCAGCGCCCGGCCCCGCCGGCGTGCGCGCCGCCATGGCGGCTGTGCGGCTCGCCGTGCGCATTGTCTGGAACGCGGCCGACCACGAGGGGCTGCCCTTTGGCGCCAGCGGCAGCGGCTCGTCAAACGGTGGCACGGGCGGCACGGCAGGGAACGAGAACTCGGGGCCGCCGTGGTGCCCCGATGGGTGGCGGCGTGCGTACGGCAGCGCCATGTGCGGCGTGTGCGGGTTGTGGTGCGACGCGGTGCCGGCAGCAGGCGTGTGCGCGCCGAACGTCGCGCCCGCACTGCCGCCGACCCGCTCGCTGTAGTGCAAAGCCGGGCTGAGCTCCGACAGCCAGAGGCGCTGCCCGGCGTGGTGCTGATGCTGGCCGCGCCCCCCGTCGCCATCCTCGCTACTTCCGCCCAGCAGCTCTCCCTCGTCGCCGCTGCCATCGCCATCATCAGAGACCAGCAGGCCGCTGGACTCCTGCTTGCCCTCCTCATCCTCGCCATAGTCGCCCTCGTCCATCGCGGCATCCGCGTCATCGGACGAGTCGTCGCCAGCGCGGCGGCGGCAGTGTTGCGAAGATGCCCCCCGCATGCGCGCGCCCGGCCCGCCTGCTGCCCTGCCGCCGCTCTTGCGAGCCCCATTGCTGCCGCCGCCGCCGCTGCCACCTGCCGTCACACGGCGCACTGTCGCGGCGGCCCCCTTTGCGGGCGCCGCGCGCCACACAATCCTTGCGCGCTGCGTGTCGAGCGACCGCTCCCGTCCATCATCATACTCGACAGAGTGCAGGGCGGCGCGGGCGTCAAAGCCAGACACGGTTGCGCCAAGCAGGCGTCCTGACTCGGGGCACAGCACCGACACACGCCAGCCGACTGCGGCGTCGCCGGACGGCGCGGCAGAGCTGTGCAGCGAGCCGAGCGCGCCGAGCGGGCGCGACGACACGTCAGCCGGTCCCCATGCGACTGTCTCACTGCCCAGGTCCACCCACTCGTCCTCGCCATCAGCAAACAGTACGTGGTGCTGCGCGGCGGCGGTGGCGGGGGCGGCGCTGCCGGCGCTGCCCGTGCTTGCGCCCGCGGTGGTGGTCGGTGTTGGTAGACAGGTGGAGGAGGAGGCGGGCGGCGACCCGTACGCGAGCACCTCGGCCTCGTACCACCGCCCGTCTGCCGGCCACAGCATGCACAGCGATCGGCCGGCCGCGTCCGCGCCGAGCGTCCGCGGAGCAGGCTCGCAGAAGCGAGGCGGCGGCGCCGCATGCGCTCCACCTGCGGACGGAAGCAGCCCGCTGCTTGCCGCGGGCGCAGGCGCGTGACGCGGCGTAGGCGTGTCGTGGATATTTGCCGCGCCCAGGGCAACGAGCTGCTCGTGCAGGCGAGGGCAGTAGCCGGCCGCGCCGCTGCGCGGCCCGACCCACACGAACGGCTTGTTGCGCATGTTCAGCAGGCGCGAGGTGTTGTCATCGAAGCGTATGCGGTGGCGCCCGTCGGATGGGTGGTAGCCAGACAGCCTGCCCTGCGTGCGTGGTGGGTGGAGCGTGGTGGGTGGAGCGTGGTGGGTGGAGCGTGGGCATCATGCACGCACCAACGGGCGAGATCACACCATGCTAGCACCCACCCGCACGTAGGTTTTCCCTCCATCGGATGACATCGCGATCCTGTTGCCGACCGTCAGCTTCATCGGGTCCGCGTCGCTGTCGATGGCCCCCGCGACGGCGCCCTCGTCGTCTGATGAGCCGCTCGCAGACTCTGCTGCGGCAGGCTGGCTGGACGGGGGCTTGGCAGTGCCGGGCGCGCGGCGCATCCGCTTGCTCGTGTCGCGCGCGGGCGCCGCGTCAGGCGCGGCACGCTTGGACGCGCTGGGGGCAGGGGCTGCGGCTGCAGCGGCCTGAGCGTGGGGGCACGGGCGAACGGGTCCTGGTGGGGACATGCAGGTGGTGGAACACACACGCGCGCTGCATGCGCTGCATGCATGCGCTTTCGAGGATCTGAGGGAGACACGCGGCAGTTGTGCAACACCACCATGCGCTCGTGGGCAGCCCCGTCACCAGCACACACCTGCTGCGCGTGTGCCGCCGCGTCGCTGGCACCTGCTGCTCCCTCCTCTGCGGCTGCCCACTCGATCGACTCATATTTCAGGCACAGATCTGCGTAGTCTCCATCAGAGTACTCCACGCGGTGCTTGTCCGTTGCCGCCTCGTACTGTGACACAGTGCCCGCGTAGTAGCGACCCATCGCTGGCCAGAACACGCGCAGCGAGCGCCCCACGGCGTCTTTCCCTGACGGGCTCGTCACGCAGTACGTGTGGTTGGCCTGGGGCGCGCGTTGCTCTCCCTTGCTCGTCCCTACCCACTTGAAGCGCACGCCTGGGCCCAGCGCGGCCCTGATCACGCGCCCATCTGGGTATGCGAGCGTGTGCTCGCCTGTGGCGGCACAGAACGCTGACACAACACCGCCCGGAGCTCGGTCCCACGTCTTTGCCGATTTGCTAAACAACGACAGCGACCTCCCGACGATCTCGGGGCCGTAGGGGCACGAGGGAGGGGGGCCACCCACCACGAGCTGCTGCACTGTGATTTTGGCGTGGCTCGCGGCGCCGAGAATGGCGGGCAGGGAGGTTGCAGTCCAGCCGTGGCGTGCGCCATCGGTGGGAACCATGGCTGCTGATGGCTGGCCGCACGCGCGCACGCTCAGAGCATCGTCCCCTCAACCCTGTTTGGCGTCCGCACGATCTGTACAGGGGCTGAGCAGAGGAGGGAGGAGGGGCTGACAAGCTTGTTGTACACGGTTATAAGACGGCCCGTTCGAACACCTATATGATTAATCGCACGTTCCACACATTCAGTGTGGAATTCAGTGATCGCTCGCTGCCAACCTCCTCAGTCTCATCAAGGGTTGCAGCACGCATCCCTACCTGCTGCAGTCGATCTCGCCCGCCATGGACAGCTGGGAGGATACAGAGAATGGCGGAAGCGCACCGCCCCCGCCTCCCCCAGCACGCCCCCCAGGATTCGCCTTCAACCCCAACGCCTCCAACTTCTCGTTCAACCCTAACGCGGGTGGTTTCACGCCTGGTGGCTTCGCTCCACCCCCACCCCCACCCCCAGCACGCGCGCAGCCTCCGCCTCCGGCGCCCTCGCCTGCCATGATGCAGCAGGCGCAGTACGCGCCGCCCCCCCCGGCGCCTGCACCTACGCCACAGCCTGTCCCTGCTCCCGCGGCGGCGCCTGCACCTGCACCCCGGCCCCAAGCAAAGGCCGAGCCGGCGCCAGCTGCGTCCGATATGGACGTGGACAGCCTGGATGCGCCTGCTGCAGATGGTGGGTGTCGCGGATGTGCGGGGGCAGGCGTACCGATCGCATGCATGGGGATACCTGCACGCATGCAAGATCCCCATGCATGCGACCACCGGGCGGCACAGGCCTCCAGCGCTGATTGGTTGTGCTCTAGAGTGCATGCGTGCCCGCATGCGATGGGAGTGCCTGCTCCAGGGTTTCCGACACCCCGTGTGCAGCCCCATGCACCCACGCGTGGTAGGCTCGCTCATGCATGCTCGCATGCATGTCGCCGTGCGCCCAACAGAGCTGGCGGCCAAGGTCGCCGAGGTGAGCGTCAAGGACGAGGTGTGCGAGGAGCGCGTCGTGGTTGACGAAACTACCTACACATTTGACGAGTCTGCAATCAACAAGGCGTACGAGGAGCTGATTGCGGCGGATGCGAGGTGCGCGCGTGGCAGGCGTGCACGGCCGTAGCTCGTGTGCATGTGCACGCCCGTAGAGCATGCACGCCCTGGCCCTGGCTCGCGCACACATGCAGTTGGCGCGCTGCCGCCCCCGCCACACCGCAGGGACCACCTCAACGTCGTGTTCATCGGGCACATTGACGCCGGAAAGTCGACGCTCGCCGGGCAGATCCTGTTCCTGACGGTGAGCGGGGCCTTTATCGGTTGGGCACGCACACGCACGCACGCACGCTCATCCCTCCAGGACGCCAGCAGTGCTCTCGACGCGTGCACGGCTCTGATGCACGCGCACGCGTGTTGCTGTGGCACTGGTGCTGTGGCTCTGATGCACGCAGGGAGGCGTCGACAAGCGCACCATAGAGAAGTACGAGAAGGAAGCGAAGGACAAGAACCGCGGTGCGTGGTGGCACATGTGTATGTGTATCTGTATGGGCATTACATATGCCCACGCGAGTGGCCAAAGGAGGATGGGGTTGGTTTGCGGGGCGCGTCAGGGAGAGGCAAGTCTCGTGCCGCCGTGCCGACATACGTGCGCCCGCACACGTGTCGACTGTGCGCATGCACACCCACACACGTTGATCGATGATTTCACCGTCTGTTGGGCGCCTCTGGTGGCGAGTTGTTGCGACCTGTGCTGCGTGGGCCGGCACCCCGACATCCAGGCTGGTGACCCCTGGGAAGGATTTTAGTAGTTAGTTTTTCCCGGCTCGCTTTTACCGCTCATACGATGCGCAATACATAGCGGGTGTTCACACAACACAGGCCGTTGCTGCTCTCGGCGAGAGCTTTTCAACGCACCCCTCCCACGCCCTCTCCCACCAAGTGTGGGATGGTTTTCTGGGAAATGGGGATCCGGCCCCGAGCGGTTTACGGCTTGCGGGGGGTCACTGGCTGGTAGAGAACGCATGCACTCACTCGTGCGCACTCGCCCCGCGCGCACTCGCCCGCTCACGCAGAGGGCTGGTACATGGCGTACATTATGGACACCAATGAGGAGGAGCGCACAAAGGGCATCACGGTCGAGGTGGGTGGATGGGGGTGTGGCATGCGTGCGTGCGTGTGAGCACGTGTGTGTGTGTGTGTGTGTGTGTGTGTGTGTGTGTGTGTGTGTGTGTGTGTGAACTGTATGTGCACACAGAGGGCGCCGCAAATCAGAGCACATGCCGCAGATCAGAACACATGTGCGCAGCGCACGCACGCACGCCCCACCGCCACCATTCACGCATGTCACAGATCACAGCACACACCACAGATCAGAGCACACACACGCGCGCACGCACGCCCCACCGCCACCACCATTCACGCATGCCACATATCTCAGCATATGCCGCAGATCAGAGCATGCACACGCACACACACACGCGCACACACACACACGCACCGCCACCACACACACAGGTCAGGCGCGCACTTTGAGACGCCGGCATGGCGCTACACGCACGCATGCACACGCACGCACGCACATGCACGCACGCACACACGCGCCCTACCGCCACCGGCCGCACTGCACGCACAGGTCGGGCGCGCGCACTTTGAGACGCCGGCAAAGCGCTACACGCACGCAAGCACACGCACGCAAGCACGCACTCGCACGCATGCGCACACACGCGCCCCACCGCCACCGGCCGCCACCACACGCACAGGTCGGGCGCGCGCACTTTGAGACGCCGGCAAAGCGCTACACGGTGCTCGACGCGCCCGGGCACAAGAACTACGTGCCCAACATGATCCAGGGAGCGTCGCAGGCTGACACGGCGATCCTGCTGATCTCCGCACGAAAGGTGCGCATGGGTTGGGTGGGTGTGCGTGCGCACGCACAATCTGCACTCGCGGGCCCTACCACAGCCCCAACGTCTGAGACGCGCAAGTCAAGGCGGCACAACGCTTGAGGCGCACCCCGACCGCCAAGGCGGTCGGGGTGCGCCTCAGGCGGTGGTGGGCGCGCAAGGGGGCGCTTCAGGCGACGCTTCAGGCCGACGGGGGTGCGCATCGGGCGGTCTCAGCGCGTCTAAGGTGCTACCTCTTCCGCGCAAGTCAAGGCGGCGCCTGAGGCGCCTCCTCAGGCGTTGGGAATGTGGCAGGGGGGTGTCGACGCTTCTCCTCGCCACATTGCCTGTGGGCACACACGCACACACACACACACACACACACGCCCCACTTCCGCCGGGGCGAGTAGGAGACGGGGTTTGAGCGTGCACATACACACACTAACACACACGCACGCACGCACCACAACTACCGCCAGGGCAATTGGGAGACTAGGTTTGGGCGCGCACACACGCACACACACATGCACACACGCACGCCCCACTACTACCACCAGGGCGAGTACGAGACCGGTTTTGAGAAGGGCGGCCAGACGCGTGAGCACGCGCAGCTTGCCAAGACGCTTGGAGTGTCGCGCCTATTGGTACGTGGCGGTCGTTTTTTTGGCAGGCAGCCGGCTGGTGCTCTGGTGCTGCCCTGGTCACGGTGCTCTGGTCGTCTCTGATAGTTCTCTGATGGCGCTCTGATGGTGCTCTTTTAGTGCTCTGATAATGATGCTCTGGTGTTGCACACATGGTATGGTCTGACTGCCCCTCGGGCGCCGGCCCCTCCACCTCGGCGGTCAAGTAGATTTGCAAGCGCCACTTGACCCCCTATCCCCTAGAAGCAGTAAGGACCTATTTTGGAGGCGTCGCACAATAGCTCTCCTTTTTGCTCTGGGACTACACGTTGGCAGGCAGCCGGCTGGTGGCTACCGCCCCTCACAAGTAATTGTTAGGGCCAGAACTGGACTTGGGTCTAGGCGGTGGTACTAGGACTAGAGGTAGTCTTTGCTGGAAAGCCGATGTAACTGTAACTGTAACTTGACCTCCTATCCCCTAGAAGCAGTTTAAAGATACATTTTGGAGGCGTCGCGTAATTGCTCTCCTGTTTGCTCCAGGACGCGTTGGCAGGCATCTGGCTGGTGGCTACCGCTCCACACAAGTAATTGCTAGGGCCAGAACTGGACTTGGTTTAGGCGGTGGTCCTAGGACTAAAAGGTAGTCTTCGCTGGGAAGCCGGTGTTACTGATACTGGTCGTTTTTACAGTCTTTCGGATGCCAATGTTTGCGTGTTTTATCCGTCCTTGCGCACCCTGGAAAAGAGGCTGGCAGCGTTTCATTCAACGTGTATGTGTGTGTCGCGCCTTTTGGTACGTGGCGATCGGTTTGACAGCATGTCGGATGCCGGCGTTTTCAGGTTTTAAATGTACGTGCCCACATTAATAGGGCGCGGCACGGTATACGTATACGTACATACCGTAGGTATACCGCGACGGTATAAATACCGTAAACCGCGGGATTTGTACCGTGTACAGCATTTTTTGGAAAACAAGTAAAAGGCGTAAAGGCTCCAACTCCCTTGAAACTGCATGGATTTCAATGATTCAGCTTGCAGTGGACAGCTAATGACAAGGGCTATCCAGAACAACGCTTGGACGCAGCATATGATGGAGGGAAGAATATGGTGATTGCATGGAACGCAGGGACGCTCCGGCTGCCATGCAGGGAGAAAACCCTAGTTTTGTGTTTCCTCTAAACCAAACATAGCAAAGTATGCTTGCTAGAGTGGATTTGTGATGCCCATCATGTCAGGCATCCGAATCCACCGTTCCCATCTCAATCGGATCAAGGAATCACGGGTATACACGTATACCCTTGTATACGGTATACGTTATGGCCATCCCCACCCAACCTGGGCCCACCCCAGGGGGAAAAGTGGCCAAAACGGGCAACACCAAACTTTGGGAATTTCTTGTGGCTTCCCTGGTTGACCAAATCCACTTTTGACGAGTGCTTTTTAGTTGCCGCCAATCTCATTTAGACGCATACGTCGTGGGTGGCCGTGGCTTGGAGAGACGGTGAAATGCGGAACGAAACCGTTTGGCGTCAAACGCAACCGTGACGTGTAACATTTGACGCCAAACGATTTCGTTCCGCATTTCACTGTCTCTCCAAGCCACGGCCACCCACGCCGCATGCATCTAAATGAGATTGGCGGCAACTAAAAAGCACTCGTCAAAAGTGGATTTGGTCCAGAGGCGCCGCCGCAAAACATGCCGAAAGTTTGGTGTCGCCCAGCACAGCTATCCCCGCAAGGCGACACGGCACGGAACCCAGCGCCTCGTCAAGTGCATGCCACGGGTGGTACCGATCGGTAGGAGGCGTCGTGGGGGGCTGGCTACCCGTAGCGGCGCGGCAGGGGGTTGGGTGCGACTGTTGCATGGCGCTCCGCGAGGCCCGTGACGCCCCCACGACGCATCCCAGCACACGCTCTCGACACGCATGTCTATATTACGTGTCGAGAAAGCATTCTGCTCGCTCGATGGGTCCGTTTGTCGACTTCGGAAATTTGGGTGTGGCCACATTTTGGTCACAGGTTGGGTGGGGATGGCCTTATACGGTATTATACGGTATACAGGCCCACATATACGGTAAACTGCCGCGCCCTACACATGACCCCGGGGCGCGCGTGGAGGCCTACAAGTCTAGGGGAACTATACTATGAGAGCCCGAGACGCTGCGCAAGTGCCAGCCTACCACAACCTAAGTTGGCGTACTAGAACTGTGCTTGCGCACCCTGAAAAGAGGCTGGCAGCGCTTGATTGAACATCTGCGTATCAACGCGTTTGTGCTGTGCTCTCGCTGTGGTCATCAGAGACTTTCAGTGCTGTTGGAACACTCTGATAGCTCTATGGCATTGGCTCCTCGCCACTGAAGGAGGTGACGTGCACATGGTGACCCCCCCCCCGACACCCACACATATACGCACCAGTGGTGCAGACAGCCGTGACGCGGTTACGTACTCGGGAGGGTCGTTTGGTGGGACCTCCGTGTCACGCCAGAGCGTGGAGCGCGACGTGTTTTTGTATGAGAAGTGTGGGCATCGCGTCACAAGGTCGACCCCTATCGCTGGAATGCGGCCCTGCGGGGCATTTTCCGCGTCACAAGACCGCCATCATGCCGAACATTTTCTGCATCACTGATACGTACACACACGCACACACACACACCTCCACCCACCCACCCACCCCCTAGGTCGTCGTCAACAAGCTCAAATGCTCGTCTTGTCCACACTTCCCCCACACTAACCTCCCCCCCTCACACTTCCCCCACTCAAACACCTCCCCCCACGGGTCGTCGTGAACACGCTTGACTGTCCGTCGGCGTGCCTGGAGGGCTGTCTTGTTTCTGCTCCGTGTATTTCAGGTTTTGGGGGGCGGCTCCCGAAGCGTTATGCTTTACACGACGACACCTCCCCCCCCCACACCTCCCCCCACACCCCACAGGTCGTCGTGAACAAGCTCGATTGCCCGTCTCGTTTACACCTCCCCCCCACACTTCTCCCCTCACACCTCCCTCCCCCACATATCCTCCCCCACACCTCCTCCCACCCCCCACAGGTCGTCATCAACAATCTCGACTGCCCGTCTCGTCCACACCTTCCCCCCACACTTTCCCCACACAAACACCTCCTCCCACACCCCACAGGTCGTCGTGAACAAGCTCGACTGCCCGTCGGTGTGCCTCGAGGGCGGAAAGTGGGACAAGGAGCGCTTCGACGCAATTGTGAACGGGCTCACGCCATTCCTAAAGTCGTGCGGCTACAACATGAAGTAAGTGCTTGCTCTGCGTGTGTGTGTGTGTACGTGTACGTGCGGGCGTGTGTGTGAGCGTGGGGGGGGGGCAGTGGGACAAGAGGCGCTTATGACCCGATCGATACAGGGCTGTCGCCATGCCTCACGGCATGCGGCTACACCATAAAGTGTCTGCTCTGCGTGCGTGTGTGCGTACGAGGCTGCTGGGGGGAGGCATGTGCCAGGATGTTGCAGTGCCAGGATGTTGCAGGAACGGGATGTCGTAACGTGTCGACGTGCACACATGCTGGGGGGAGGCATGTGCCAGGATGTTGCAGTGCCAGGATGTTGCAGGAACGGGATGTCGTAACGTGTCGGCGTGCACACATGGCATGGCACTCTCATCACGCCTCGCACGCGCTTTGCCACGCACGCCCGGCTCACACGCCAAGAGCACCACGCATTCCGCGTGCAGCGGCACGCCAACAGCGCCACACACACCACGCACGCACGACCACGCCAAAAGCACACGCACGAACACGTCAGAAGCACACACACGGACACGCCCCAAGCATGCACGCACGGACACGCCCAAAGCATGCACGCACGAACACGCCAGAAGCACGCACACACAGACACGTCAAAAGCACGCACGCGCAGCCACGCCAAACGCACGCACGCACGGACACGCCAAAAGCACGCACGCACAGACACGCCAAATGCACACGCACAGACACGCCAAAAGCACGCACGCACGGACACGTCAAAAGCATGCGCGCACGGACACGTCAAAAGCATGCGCGCACGGACGCGCAAAAAGCACGCACGCACAGAACCCCCCAAAACACGCACGCACGCAAGGCGACGCCAAAATCAAGCACGTACGGCGCACACACAAAAAGCACCACGCACGCCGCATGCGCGGCCACTGACCTCCACTAATCACGCATTTGTGCTTCCACCCCACCCCTCACCACCACCACGCAGTAACCGCGGCAGGAAGTGCGTGTGTTTCTATGTTTGTGCATGTGTGCGTGTGGTGTGTGTGTGTGTGTGTGCGTGCATGCGTGCGTTGAGCGAGTGTGGAGGGGGGCTGCTTTGGCACAGACCAGCACATGTGCCAGCACGCCGCGCGTGGCAATCACCTCAGAACACCGCGCACGCGCGATTGCACGCACACGGGGCGCACACTCCCGTTACACCTCGCACGCGCGGTGGAACGCACGTCAACGGCGCCGCTGCCACTGACCGCATGCCTCGATGAACACGCCCCGCACGCGCGATGGCATGCATGCACGGCGCACACAAACCAACAGCGCGATAGCCCCTGACCGCCATGGCCACTGGCCTCATGCCTCGATGCCCTCTCCCCCCGCCGCCGCCGCCGCCTGCCCACCGCCTGCCACCCCGCGCACCCACCGCATGGCCACCTACCCACCGCGCGCCTTTCCACCCCACCCGCCCCCCCCTCGCAGGAAGGAGGTCTGCTTCCTGCCTGTTGCAGCGCTGTATGGCCACAACATCAAGGAGCGCGTTTCCAAGGAGATCTGCGACTGGTACGAGGGCGGCTCGCTGTTTGAGACGCTCGACGAGATCGAGAGGGTGAGGCAGCCGAGGTGGATGCACTATCGCGCACACGCACACACGCATAACGCGTACACACTCTGGGAGCACTGCGTTGGTATGAGTGCAGATCGCTGTTTGAGACGCTCTACGCGATCAGAGTGTGAGGCGGCCGAGTCGGATGCACTATCGCGCACACACGCACGCGCACACGCACACACGCATGATGCACTCACTCTGGGAGAACTACGTTGGTACGAGTGCGGCTCGCTGTTCAGAGACGCTTGCCGCGATCGAGAGGGCGAGGCGGCGGACTAGGATGCACGCACACACACACACACACGTAACACACACACGCCAGGTTGACCGCAACCCGCTCGCGCCCGTGCGCCTGCCCGTTGTCGACCGGTTAAAGGAGACGGGCACACACACACACACACACACACGCCAGGTGGACCGCAACCCGCTCGCACCTGTGCGCCTGCCCGTCGTCGACCGGTGGAAGGAGATGGGCACACACACACTCACACACACACACACACGCCAGGTGGACCGCAACCCGCTCGCACCCGTGCGCCTGCCCGTCGTCGACCGGTGGAAGGAGATGGGCACGATCGTGATGGGAAAGCTGGAGAGCGGGTTCATCCGCGTCGGAGACGTGTTTCAGCTCATGCCCAACAAGCTCAAGGTCAAGGTGGGTGCTGAGGAAGTGCTGAGAAGGTGCTGAGAAGGTGCTGAGGAGGTGCCTAGGCTTCTAGAAGCTGGGGCGGGTTAGAGCGGGTTTCCCGCGTCGGCGACGTTCTCCAGCTCATGTTCAACACGCTCAAGGTCAAGGTGGGTGCTGAGAAGATGCTGAGAAGGTGCCGAAAAGGTGCGGAGAAGGATGCACACGCCGCTCGCCCCCACAGATCGAGACAATCTGGCGCGACGATCTGGCGCAACAAGATTGAAGTGCAGGCACCCGTCTCGGAGAGACCCCGAGACTGCACCCACCCATCTACCAACCACACACGCAACACATGCACACACACACACACATACACGCACCGCACCGCGTGCCCCCGCAGATCGAGACCAACTGACGCGACGCGACCGAAGTCACCGCACCCGTCTCCGGAGAGACCCTGCGGCTGAACCCACCCACCTACTAACCCCCCACGCGCACACACGCAAGACACACAACACACACGCAACACACGCACATACACACACATACACTGCACCGCTCGTCTTCCGCAGATCGAGACCATCTGGCGCGACGAGACCGAAGTGCAGGCGACCGTCTCCGGAGAGAACCTGCGGCTGCGCGTGACTGGCGCCGACGAGACCGACATCTCGGCCGGCTTCGTGCTCTCTTCGATCCACAACCCGGTCCCGATTGTGACTGTGATCGAGGTGCAGCTAATAATCACCGAGCTGCTGGACCACAACCCGATCTTCACCGTCGGGTACAAGGCCGTGCTGCACATCCACACGGCGGTCGAGGTGGGTGTGTGGGCGCGGTGTGTGTGTGTGTGTGTGTTTGTGTGCTGGAGGTGCAGCTAATAATCACCGAGCTGCTGGACCACAACTCGATCTTCACCGTCGGGTACAAGACCGTGCTGCACATCCACACGGCGGTCGAGGTGGGTGTGTGGGCGCGGTGTGTGTGTGCTGGAGGTGCAGCTAATAATCACCGAGCTGCTGGACCACAACCCGATCTTCACCGTCGGGTACAAGGCCGTGCTTCACATCCACACGGCGGTCGAGGTGGGTGTGTGGGCGCGGTGTGTGTGTGTGTGTGTGTGTGTGTGGTGTGTGTTTGTGTGCTTGAGGTGCAGCTAATAATCACCGAGCTGCTGGACCACAACCCGATCTTCACCGTCGGGTACAAGGCCGTGCTGCACATCCACACGGCGGTCGAGGTGGGTGTGTGGGCGCGGTGTGTGTGTGTGTGTGTGTTTGTGTGCTGGAGGTGCAGCTAATAATCACCGAGCTGCTGGACCACAACTCGATCTTCACCGTCGGGTACAAGACCGTGCTGCACATCCACACGGCGGTCGAGGTGGGTGTGTGGGCGCGGTGTGTGTGTGCTGGAGGTGCAGCTAATAATCACCGAGCTGCTGGACCACAACCCGATCTTCACCGTCGGGTACAAGGCCGTGCTTCACATCCACACGGCGGTCGAGGTGGGTGTGTGGGCGCGGTGTGTGTGTGTGTGTGTGTGTGTGTGTGGTGTGTGTTTGTGTGCTTGAGGTGCAGCTAATAATCACCGAGCTGCTGGACCACAACCCGATCTTCACCGTCAGGTACAAGGCCGCGCTGCACATCCACACGGCGGTCGAGGTGGGTGTGTGGGCGCGGTGTGTGTGTGCTGGAGGTGCAGCTAATAATCACCGAGCTGCTGGACCACAACCCGATCTTCACCGTCGGGTACAAGGCCGTGCTGCACATCCACACGGCGGTCGAGGTGTGTGTGTGGGCACGGTGTGTGTGTGTGTGTGTGTGCTCGAGTTGCAGCTTCTAACCACCGAGCTGCTCTTGAAACCAACCCGATCGTCACCTTTGGGTACAAGACCGTGGTGCGCATCCACTCGGCGGTCTAGGTGGGTGGGCGGGAAGGCCGGGCGGGCAGGGGGGGAAGTGGGGCGGGGCTAGCGCAGAGTGGTTGGTAGTCGCACATGTTTGGGGGCGGGGCACAATTGCCTGTTACATCCGCCCCTCTTCCCCCCCACACACACACACACGCTCGCCCGCCATCTGCTGAAGCGCGAGATCATCCAAGACCCCCCCCCTCACCCTCGCGCACACGCACGACACACAAACGCGCATACGCATATTACGCCACTACAGGTACCGGACGGACTGTAAAATTGACCCCCCCCCCACACACACACACACACTCACGCACGCACACACGCAGGAGTGTGAGGTCACGAAGCTCGTGTGCGAGATCGACCCGAAGACCAAGGCCGAGAAGAAGGTCAAGTTCATTAAGGTATGAGGGGCTCACACCAGTGGTTCCGTTAAGGATCTTGGAAAATGATGGCTCAACCCGGGCCTCACGCTCATTTGCCAATCTCAACCCGACGGAGGCGAATTTGGGCGGAAAAGTGTGAAAATGCCAATTTTCACACTATTTCGGCTCGGAATGTACGCAATCTCAACCCGACGCGCCAGCCCGAAGCGGCCAATCTCAACCCGAAAGTGCACTTTGTCGGGTTGTAGGTTGGCTAACAGAGACACATCCGGGGGAAGCTGCATGGCGTGTGCATGCCTGCCCCCTCCCACCCACCTCCCCTCCTCCCTCTCTCCCCCTCTTGCTTGCTCTCTTGTCCCTCTTTGTCCTCCCCCCCTCCATCCCTAGCGCCCGCTCGTGCTCATGCTGTCAAAGATATGAGGCCCACACGTGGGGTTGCTGCTGCATGCAGGGCGTGCATGCGTACGCTTGCTCCCTCACTCCCACTCTCTCCCTCACTCTCTCTCCCTCACTCTCTCGCTCCCTCACTCCCTCACTCTCTCGCAGGCTGGCGGGATCTGCGTCTGCCGGCTCAGGGTCAACCAGTCGATCTGCGTGACGCCGTTCACCGAGCTCGCGGCGCTCGGGCGCTTCACGCTGCGCGACGAGGGGCGCACGATCGCGATCGGCAAGGTCCTTAAGGTACCAACCCGCCCGCGCGCCCGCCTGTTTTTTTGACAGTTTTTACATGTACGCGCCCGGAGGACCCCGGGGCGTGGGTTAAGGCCTGGACTAAAAGTCTAGGGGGGCTCTACTGGGAGAACCCGCAAGGTCACGCAGCGCGCCAGCCTACCATGCATGGGGTCTAGGCCACCCTGCGTCCCGCCGATCGCCATGCATGCCATGCATGCACGGGCCGCCGTGACAAATCCCGCAGCGGTCGTGTGCGGCACCGAGCCCGTTGTTGCTGGCCGAGGGCGTGCCAGTTTTGGTACTCCCACCTGCCCATCTGCCTGCCTGCCTGCCTGCCATCCCGGCTGCCTGCCTGCCTGACCGCTCGCTTACCGGCCCGCTCGCTCGCTCGCCTGCCCGCCCGCCTGTGCGCACACGCACGATGCACCCCCCACCCCCCAGACACCTTCCAGGTACCTCCACTGCGCCATGCAGGCGTGCACCCACCCCACACCCCACACTCACATCCCCACACCCACACCCCGCCACACCCAGGTACCCAAGATCCACTAAATATGAGGTCCTGCGGCCCAAGATCCACTAGATTCGAGCTCCTGCGGCCCGGCGCGAGGCCCACAGCTCGGCGCGTGTCCAGCCCTGCCCGTAGTCTTCGCAGGCTGAACTGAGCGAGAGCGTTAGGAGTCCTAGCGCGAGAGCGACGCGCGCGCACCGAGCGCCGAGGGTTGCACTGATCTGACCGAGGGTGCACGCAACGAGCTGGTCTGGCGCCATCTTGGGGCCACGCTCTTGACCGGACTCCCGCCCGTTGACTTGCCACCACCAGCAACCACAACCATGACCCTCCCCCCGGGGGAGGCCCCGACGCTTTGGGGGCTCTGCTGTACCCTGGGGCGCCGATCGGTTAGTCGAGCGTACCCACTGTTGCAGGTCGGGCAGCTGCGGTCAATGCTAACCGCTCGCCCCCCCCCCCCCCTCACCCTCACACCAATCAGCAGCATCCGTTGGTAGACAGGCTGCTTGGATCGTGGGACACACTTTGTAGACCGGAGGCGGATGGACAGACGAGGATGGACTTGACAGTGTGTGACAGAGCGAATGCTGAATGCGACGTTCCGAACGCCCGCTCCCAGGGTGCTGCAACTGCACGACAGAATCCGTGAATGCACGGCCTCATCCGCTGTGGGATCACACATGACCGCGGCTCGCACGCACCCTGAAACTGATCAGGTTGGACAGGTTAAACACGCGCGCGCCCGTAGGACCTTGAGTTACGGCCTGCACTACACGTCTAGGGGGGCTTTACTTTGAGAGCCTGCAGGTGCCACGCAGCGCGCCAGCCTACCAGGATGACATGGGTCGACTACTACGCAAAGTTGTGCTACCCGTGCGTGTGTATGTTCAGTCAGGGGGCGCGCGCACCCCTCGCCCGTGCCACTCGCCCGCCGACCCTCCCTTCTCCCTCGTGAGCGTGTGTATGTTCAGTCAGGGTGCGCCCGCCCCCCTTGCCCGTGCCCCTCGCCTGCCGCCCCTCCCCCGTCGCCCGCCCCCGGCTGCTCCACCCCTGGCCGCCCTGGCCGCTGCGCTGGCGTGAAGCTCGGGTCGACCGACGTCACCACCGCCCACGCGAGGCGCGACAGTGGCGCGAGCACGTTTGCGCGCAGCGGCAACAGCAGCACGCGATTGAATGGAGCAAAGAAGGAGCGCAGGCGGAGGAGCAGCAAGTGGAGAACGGCGAGAAGCCACTCTCTGCGCCGGGGGGGGCGCGTGCGTGCACGTGCGTTCTCAGAAGGGGTGGGGGGGGTGGGGGGGGCGGAACGGTGTGTGTGCACGCGATCGAATGGGGCACAGAAGGAGTGCAGGCGGAGGAGCAACAAGAGGAGCACGGCGAGAAGCCACTGTCTGCAAAGGGGGGGGGGGGACAAACGTGCGCACGCTCAGCGGGGGGCGTGGTATGGAGCGGGGTGTTTGTGCAAGAAGGGAACGAGGGGAGAACTTGCAGAGCGGTCCCGACTGCCACGGCGGGCGCACGCGCAGAAACTGCAGCCACACACCCCTGGTAGGCTGGCGCGCTGCGTGGCCCTGCGGGCTCTCCTAGTAGAGCTTCCCCCTCCTACACGTGTAGTCTAGGCGTTGGCTCACGCCCCAGGGTCCTCCGAGCGCGTGCGTGTAAAACCTGTACAACCGGCCACACACGCAACCACACGCCATCGCCCCCACCAACCCACAATGCCGTCGCTTGTGGCGGCCGCGATGACAGCAGCGTGACCTTTGCCCCGTCAGCCGCGAGCCGCACGAGCTGCGCCTCGTCGCGCATGACCGTTCCTGCAGTGTGTGTGTGTGTGTGTGTGTGTGTGTGTGTGTGTGTGTGTGTGCTGTGTCAGTTCCTGCCTCGTCATGTGTGCAGGCTTTACGCGTCGAGCACGGTCTCAGCCCTAAACCCTGAACCCTAAGTGTCCCTGACTGTAATATCCACCATCATCATCTCACCGCGGGCCTGTGAACCCCGGCCGTGCCCCCACGGGGAGGATCCAGATCTGGCGGCTGAGTGCCCTGTCTAGGTCCAGCCCCGACCCACTAGCCCCCCCCCACTAGTAGCCAGCCACCCGTCTGTAGTGCTCGGGCGATATACGACGAGCAAGGTCGAATACGCTGCCTGTAAGGTGCGTCACAAACGACCGTAAAATCCATCATCATCATCTCACCTCGGTGGATGAGCTTGACGGTGTGTGCAGGCACGCAGAAGAGGGAAGCGACGGCGGGGAGCACGGGGGTGCCGGGGGGGACTGGCAGCTGCGTGTGTGTGTGTGTGTTTGTGTGTGTGCGGGCACGCAGAAGAGGGAAGCAACGGCGGGGAGCACGGGGGTGCCGGGGGGACTGGCAGCTGCGTGTGTGTGTGTGTGTGTGTGCGGACATGCAGAAGCGATGGAAGCAACGGCGGGGAGCACGGGGGTGCCGGGTGGGACTGGCAGCTGCGGGTGCGGGTGTGTGTGTGGGGGTGAGTCCCTATGGGCAGTAGCGGTAGCGGTATCGGAGCCACTGGGTCGCGCACGTGAAACAAACGTCAAACAAACGCGCACAGGCATCGCAACAGACGTGCACATATAGCAAGCTCTTCGGTTTTAGTCTGTGTGTTTGTGTTCATAAGCTCTTCGCCAGGGGCTCCCGCCCTGGCGCCGCTCGATGGCGGACAACCGGGACAACTGCGCTTGGTACTGGGCGGCTGAAAATCTGGAAATTTACCCTGACCGGCTCTGACGCACTGCGCTACTGGTGAACTGGTCCTGATGGGGCGAGGCTATGTGGCAGATGGGGCAGCGGTACGATGGAGAGCACGATGCACGATGGCGAGAATTGCGGCGAGCATGCACCCCCTCTCACAACGATCGGAACTCAAGCAGATTGCGGCTCCTAATGGTTTACTGTGCCTGGATGGAAGAGAGAGACGGATGGCGAGAAATTGAGAAACATGGGAAGCGAGGCACATGCGGCTAGGCTTTGTGAGTTGCGGCGCAGGGGTTCCCTGCCCCAAGGCGCAGATTATTAGATGGCGACGCGATCGATGCTCCAGCCGTGCGGCATTGGGCGAGGCGAGGCCCCACCAGCGGGCGGGCACCATAATGGAGATGGCGGCTAAGAACGGGGAATGCGGCTACCGGGGATGAGGCTACGGGTTATGCATGCCAGGGGACGGCGGACAAGGCTAATGCGTCACGGCGCATGGGTAAAGAACGGGGAATGAGGCTACGGGAGCTGGCGGGCGCGGCGCGCGCATGGCGCGCGCGGCGCATGGGGGTTGCATGGCGGCGCTCTGCGCGTGCATGCATGGAGGAGATTGCTGGCGGGCATGGAGGAGCTTGCTTGAGGGCAAACAGGAGATTGCTCGCGGGCGTGGAGGAGATTGCAGGCGGGCATGGAAGCGGATGGCGAGAAATTGAGAAACATGGGAAGCGAGGCACATGCGGCTAGGCTTTGTGAGGAGGTTGTGGCGCAGGGGTTCCCTGCCCCAAGGCGCAGATTATAGATGGCGCAGCAATCAATACACTAGCCGTGCGGCATGGGGCGAGGCGAGGCCCCACCAGCGGGCGGGCACCATAATGGAGATGGCGGTTAAGAACGGGGAATGAGGCTACAGGGAGAGGATACGGGTTACAGATGCCAAAGGGGACGGCGGAACAAGGATCAGCCATAGGTGTCACGGGAAATGGCTAAAGAACGGGAATGAGGCGGGTGGTACGGGTGCTGGCGCGCATGGAGCGCGGCGCGGCGCATGGAGATCGCATGGCGGCGCCCATGCATGGACGAGATTGCTGGCG
The DNA here is from genome assembly GCA_016618255.1 of Chlamydomonas sp. UWO 241. Lineage (NCBI taxonomy): Eukaryota > Viridiplantae > Chlorophyta > Chlorophyceae > Chlamydomonadales > Chlamydomonadaceae > Chlamydomonas > Chlamydomonas priscui. The sequence goes on from VFSX01000571.1 coordinate 31,713, forward strand.
GGCATACAGGAGATTGCTGGCGGGCATGGAGGAGATTGCTGGCGGGCATACAGGAGATTGCTGGCGGGCGTGGAGGAGATTGCTGGCGGGCATAGAGGAGATTGCTGGAGCCAATGGCGGCGGCGGGACTAGTAGTAGAACACAGGCGCACACCAACAATGCGTTGCTGTCACTACCTGGGTGGTATAGGGTGGATCTGGGGGCCCAGTGTCCTGTCTAGGTCCAGTGCGTGCGCGCGTGTGGGGGTTTACCCTCACCCCTACCAGGTAGCCAGCCAGTTTCCCACTGAAACTGAGTTTAAGGTGTCGGGCGCTAGCGCCGACACCGGTCTTATACATCATTACTGGTGTCACACAGACTGTAATATCCATCATCATCATCATCATCATCATCATCAGCAGCAAACGCGCACACGACATCAAGTAAACGTGCACACAACAAACAGGAAAGAACCAAACAGCAAACAAACACGCACCCTTAACCTGCCCTTAACAACCAACAAGAAACACGAAACCAACAAGCGCACCTCAAATAAGACCCTGCCTACAGCCAGGTCCACAGGTGCACCGCGCGCGCTGTCGACGTCGCACAACCAACAATCAAACCCACAACAGCAACCAGCAACCAACAACCAACAACTAACAACCCAAAGTCAACAACCAACAACCAGCAAGCGCGCCTCAAACACGACCCTGCCCACGGTCAGGTCCAAGTGTGGCGAGCCCGTTGTTGACGTCGCACAAACAGCAAGCAAACGCGCAGAACAACAAGCAACAAGCAACAAGCAGCAAACAAACAAACAAGCAACACGCAACACGCAACAAGCAACAAACAAGCGCACCTCAAACACGACCCTGCCTCAGTCAGGTCCAGGTGTGGGGTCCAGGGTGCGCTGTCGACGTCACACAAAGAACAAGCAAACGCGTAGAACAACAAGCAACATGCAACTAGCAAGCAACACACAAGCAAACAAGCAAGCAAACAAACAAGCGCACCTCAAACACGACCCTGCCCACGGTCAGGTCCAAGTGTGGCGAGCGCGCTGTCGACGCCGCCCCTGGGCCTGACAGTGGGCAGGGTTGTGTTTGAGATGCGTGCTTTTTCCCTTTTTTTGTAGGTGTGTCTATATTTACTGTTGTGCACGCTTGTGCTTGTTGTCCGTGTGCGCGTTTGGTGTTTATGAGTGTGTGTTGCGCGTGTGTCATGTTTCTGCGCGTTTGTTTGTTGCTTGGCGCCCCTGTTACTGTTACAGTTACAGTTGCAGTTACTGTTGCTGTTGGCGCGCCTGTGTCGTCGTCTGCTGCCAGGGATTTCCTTTTCGTCTCTACACAGCCATTTGGCTGCATTCCGGCTGTACTTTGACCTTGCACACAGTTCCACCCATCCAGTGGATTGTTAGTCTGGAAAGCCCATCAAACAGAGCACGTCAACAGCTTTCAAATAACCTATGTATGAGGACAAACAGTCAACGGGAGGTCAAAGGTCAAATCGGTCGAAGCAAAAGCCGGCTGGGGAACAATTAATTGAACGTCCTGAAAAGGAAATCACTGCCCGCTGCGGGGGGAGGAAGGAAATGATGGCGACTCGAGCTTGAATTCTATGCATGCCATACAGCACGTGTACATCACCATGAAGCATTACGACAACTGCCAGTTCAAACCACAAGTTTGTCCACGCACGCACGCATCCAGCCAGCCAGCCAGCCAGCCAGCCATCTGCGTGCACATGCATGCACCGGCAATGCCTGCACTACTCGCAGTCACAACTGATTCACACCCCGGCTTTTTCTTAAGGTAACTTGTGGCCACTGTGCAGTGCCGTCAATGTCACACACACACACACACACACACACACCAGGGACCGCCAACGGGCCAACGGTGCCAACGGCCAACGCCAACGGTGCCAACGCCACAGTAACAGTAACACGGGGTTTCCAGCTCAGCAGGCTACTCTTCTACTAGAGACACCCGCCGATACTCCAGCACACTTAAGTACTAGAGTACCGCCGGCTCCCGGCCGAAAGACTACCGCTCCCGCCGGCTAGACTACCCCAAACAGCGGTCTCTGAGAGACATGTCTGGCAAGGAGCATATAGGAGAGGACCTTCCTCAGGGTCACAGTAGTGGCCTTGTGGCCAGTCAAGCCGGGAGAGCCGACTGGCGCTGACTGGAGCGGTCCCCGCCTGGCAGTGCATGGCTGTCCAGCTCTCGTTTGCATGGGGCTCAGCCGGCGCCCCATGCCTCATGCATGGCCAGGTCCCACCCTCCAGGGGTGCATGGACGACAGAGTTGTCATGGAGGCTGCCTGAAGACCTTCCAACGCCAGTCACCGGCAGACGAGCGACCCCGAGGATGAGCGCGGTGACGAACGCTGCGATTGGTGAAGCGGATTTACTCTGTGTTGCCTCGGCGGTCGCCACCGCTGAAGCCGTGATGGTAGCCCGCCTCCACGGGCAGCCATCTTGACCAATGTCCAGCATGCATTGACGGGCGCCAGCTCCTCCGCTCGTCGATCAACTCGTCGAGATCGGTGCCGCATGGCGTCCTGCATGGGGGGAGGATAAGGGCCGTCTCCCAGCACGGGCCGCGGCAGCGCCGCGGCTACTCGCCAAGCCATGGCAGCGCCGGGCAAGCCGCTCCTGAAGTATTCCACCGAGGGCGAGTCTAGCAGGAGCCGGGCCAGTCGTATTTTACCCCGCTCATCAGCGGCACGGAGATCCTCGTCACCAGCAGCGCCGCATTTCTGGGTCCAGGGCTCGGCGACGAGAACGCGCCTCCGTTAATCGAGCCCCACCGCATTGCTGGGTCCAGGGCTCGGCGACGAGAGCGCGCCTCCGTTAATCGAGCCCCAATAAAGCCAACGCCAACGGCAAATAAAAACGTTGGCTTAGCCAACTGTCAGCCAACGGTGGCTCAAAAGAGCTCATATCATGGATATGAGCAGCCACAGAGTAGTGGGGATGAAGCTTGCATGGGAAACAACACTAGCTGACTGAGCACGACCCACACGCAACACCCTAGCCTTGAGCACTACTAGATGTGTGTGCGTGCCTGGGTATGCAAGTGCTCCCAGTGTCCTCCTCAGGGTGTCTACTGTACTCCCAGCGCTGCATGCGCTATACAGCCATGCCATATCGCCAGTAACGGCTAGTAGCGAGCGAATTTTCCGATTCCACACTTTCCCTCGCTTCCGAGCGCGGTTTCGCCCCGTTGGCGCCGTTGGCCCGTTGGCGTTGGCACTGTTGGCACAGCCAACGGCCAACGCCAACGGTGGGGACCGTTGGCCGTTTCCGGTGACCCTGACACACACACACACACACACCACACACACACACACACACGGACACACACACACATGCAAGCACACACACACACACACATGCACGCACACACCCACACACAAACGCACGCACACGCAAACCTGCTGGTGCCGGCCGGCACCACGCGACCGGTGACCGGCAGTATGGGCACGCGTTGCCTTTGCCGCCGCGGGCCCGCCGGAAGAAGTGCTCTGCAATGCAGTTGCCTGTGTGCACGTGTCGTGCGTGTGTGCGTGTGCGTGTGTACCCATAGGTGGGCGTGGCGTGGCGTGGCTCTCTAGACAGTGTGTGCGCCATGCATGCACGCCATGCACGCATGGCTCCCTGACTTACGGCAGAATCGGTGCCCACAGCTAGTCGCGTAGCACGGCACCATTTCCTTGAGGCATACCGGGCAGGGATCTGCCACCTCGTCATCGGGCATGATGGAAGAACCCCCGATCAAGAGATCAGGAAAAAAAAACTAAATCCTGGTGTGGAATCCTACATCAGTAGAGTTGGCAAGTAGACACGCTCTCTTGCGCACCAGCAGTGTCGTTTTCAAGTTGGCTGCCTTTTGTTTGTTTGATTAAATTTACCCCGGGCCCCTGTTCCGTTGTTGCTACCGAGTGAGACAAGTGGCGGAGAATGGCCCAAGACGCTCCCGCCTACGTGCGCGAGTGCATGCACTGCGCGCTCATCTCGGGCGCAATAAGTGCGGCGAAGGCTGCAGCTGTATCCGGCTCGCTCTACTTCGCCACCATGCGGCTCTCGCCCTTCTTCAAGCAGCGCTTCAGCGCCAGCGCGCGCACGGCGCTCACGGTCATGCCCATTTTCTACACAGCGTGGCTCAACATTGAGCACTCCATGCACGGGTGAGGGAGTGAGGCGCCCATGCTCGCATGCATGGCACGCGTGCATGGGCCACCGTGCACTGACAGCGACTGCTATGCCTCGCCAAGGGCGTGCTGCCAGCGTGCCGGCACAGCAGCGTGTGCGTGTGCAAGTGCCTGCAAGCATTCGGCGCGTTGGCACCACATGCGTGCGTGTCTGCGCAGTGGCGTGCGCGTGCAATGCCTCAAAAGCGGGCGCGGGCGACCTCCTCACGTCTGCCTGCCTGCGCGCGTGCGTGTGCAACAGATGTATGGAAAAGCATCAGCCAAAGTACGTCAGCGTGCAAGACGACGACGATTATGACGAGTAGCAGGCAGGGAAGAGCAGGGGGCATTCATGACCGAGAGCCAGAGCAGCTGAACCGCTGGTGTAGCCCAGACGTCCGGTAGCAGCGGCTGCACCGTTGGCAGCTGGCGGCATGAGACGCAGGAAGCGAGGGACGTAGCAGCGGCAGGCTACGGCGTGAGCAAACCTCTCGGATCAGCGGGGCCATCCCGCCATCCCAGCCCCAGAACAGGGGGTGGATGACGTGAGGTGGCGCCCGGGTGACGCAAGCACCTCTGGCTGTGGACGCTCGTTGCACGCGCGTAGACACCCCCAGTTTCGCCCAGCTTGTTTTTGGAGACTGGCTGCCAAATGAGAGATAGGGAGACGGCCGACGGTGATTACACTGGGGTGGCCGCTCTAGGCGCGCTAGTACTTTCAAGGTGGTAATAATCAAGTTTATGTTTTTGCCGTTTACCGTTGTGTTTTTGTAAGTTTGTCGTGAACGTGCATGGGGCTGGGGCTTGTCGCCACTCGAAACGTGTCTGGCGTGCGGCGGCTTCCATTGGTGGTGTGTTGAGTGCTTGGTGTTGGTGGTAAACGAATCACAATCAATGTATGTCGGTCAAGGTCTCCTCAGGCATGACGGAGACTGGGATTTCGAGGGGTGGGGGGGGGGGCTCGCCCTTCATATGGGTGTATGTATCCTTTGTTTTGTGGTCAGCACCAGACGCAGCTATGCCGTCTGGGAAGACTGAAACTGTGCTTGGGCGCTGGTCACACCAGTCTCGCGCTATCGGCTGTGCATGGTGGTTGGTGGTTGAATACGCAGCATGCGGGGTGTGCACGCACGCCAACCGAAATTCGTGGCGCGCGCATGCTCTGTGAGTCAGAGGCGCCACAGATAGTGGTGGCGCTTATGGTCCCGATCGGGGACTTGGAATCCCACTGAGGGGTGGAAATCACCAGGATCGCTACAGATCGTGGCGCTTATGGTCCTGGTCAGTGACTGCAATCCCATCGAGGGATGAACATTATCAGGATCACGTGATGCGTGCCATCACAACCAAAAGAGATCAGTCATAACCAAAAGAGAGAAGAGACCCGTCATGATTAGGGGAGGGGGGGGGGGGCAATGCGAGAGAGGGGGGATGGACTTGGAAAATCAATACAGAAAGACAAAAAGCAGAACACTGCGTCAGGCTATCACAAACACAGGGAGCCCCCCCGCACACTCTCTCGCACGTCTCGTGGATGCACAACTGCTTCTGCATGCGCTTGGTTCAGCGTCTGCCCATCTCTCTCCCTTATATTTGTTCTCCTTATTATGATTCTTATCCTTCCACTCGATGACTTAAGCTTCTTTCAGCAAAAATCAATGAGGAAGAGGGGGATCTCAGAGGCATCGGCAGTCTGGTCTGCGGGCAAGCGCCAGCCACACCGCCGGCGTACTCAGTAGACCCCGAAAGGCCCTCACCACCAGATGCCAGCCGCCGCTGTGGTGCTCGGGCGCTGTATATGTATGTACGTAGAAGCCGAGTAGTGCGGCATGCACCGTCACACACACGCGCGACGCGCATGCATGCAGCAGCATCAGCGCTCGGGCTCAAACGCCTCGACCCTCTCCATCGTCGCGTTCGGCTTCCTGCTGCCCGGCGCGCCCAACGCGCCCCAAGCCGACGGCCCCGGATGCAGGCTGCTGCTCGCACCGCTCGTGGCGGCGCCGGGCCGCGCCGATGTCTCGGCCCCGAGCGCGATCTCATCCACGTCGCCGAGCATCGCGTCTGCCTGCAGCGGTCCCTGGCGCGCATGCAGCAGCGCGCGCTGGCGCCGGTACTCGGCAGCGGCCTCGGGCGACAGCCCCTTGGGCATGGCGCCGCGCGCGTCGTAGTCGTCGGCGCCCAGGTCGTCGTGGCTCGTTGAACCCTGCTTGAACACGCGCATGGAGGCCCGGTGCGAGGCGCGGGCCGGGGAGGCCGGCGCGAGGCCCAGGCCGCTCGAGCGCACCGGGTCGTCGTTGATGTCGGACAGCTCGCTCGCGCCGCCACCGCGCTTGAACAGCGTCGGCGCCGCGGCCTCGGCGCTCGCGCCAGGCATCTCTGTGACCACGCCGGCGGCATTGGTTTCGTCGCCGTCGGGGTCGGGGAACCCGCCGGGGCGCTGTGGGGGGAGGGGGGGGGGGGAGGGGGGGCAACGAGCATTTGTGTGTTGTGTGCGTGCGTGTGTGCGCACGTGTGTGCATGTGGCCAGTTGGCAATCGCTCCCACTGAGCGCTAAATCGCATCCCCCCCAAGCAGCGCCCAGCAAGGCCCACCTTGTTTGCATGTGTGTGTGTGTGCATGCCTCCGCATGCTTGCGTGTGTTTGCGTCCCACCTTGAACATGCGTGCCACAGCGGCCGCGACAACGCCTGAGCGCAGGTCCACGCCCGCCGTCGCGCAGCGGTCGAGCTCCTCCTCAGAGAAGTCGGAGAATTCTCTTCCCTCGCTGCGCTTGAACAGGCGGGCGAGCGCCTTGGCGGCGCCCGCGTCGTGCACGTCGATGCCGGCGGCTGCGAGGGACGCGGCCTCGTTGTCGGCGAGCTGCCCGAAGCCGCCTGGTGGTGAAGGGGGGGAGAGGTGGGGGGTCGGGGTGAGGGCGGGAGGGGGAAGGCGGGGGGGTCACGGGGGGCATGTGGTGCGGAGGGGTGTGGTGGTGGACATGCGCCAGTGTTTGATGAGAGCCGGGTGCGGAATCAACATGGTAGGTGGGCAGAGACACGGATACACACCTGGGCGGCAGAACATGCGCTGCAGCGCGGCAACCTGCTTCTTGTCCTTGGCCGACACGCCGCACGCCTTGAGCGCGCGCGCGTCCTCGTCAGACAGGCTAGCGAAGCCGCCGGGGCGCTTAAACGCACGTGCGAGGGCTGCGGCGCCCTCGGGCGTGATCGTGTCCACGCCGATCGCCTGCGTGGGTAGGTGGGTGGGTGGGTGGGTGAGTGGGTGAGTAGAGGGGAGCATGGGGTCAGCTTTTGATGGCCAGGTGCGGGTGAGTGGGTGGAGTGGGTCAGTGGGCAGATGACCGCACAGTGCAGCACACCAAAAGCACTCGAGCACTGAAGCGCAGGCACAGCACAGCGCATCACAGCACAGCACAAGCATAGCACAGCACAGCACAAGCACAAAAACCCAAGCACAGGCACAACACAGCCCAAGCATAGGCGCAAGCACAGACACACCGTGCGACCCCAGTCACCTTCAGCTGCGCCAGCTCATCATCAGACAGAGGGCCGGGGCCACCGGGGCGCTTGAACGCGCCCGCAAACACGCGCGCAATCTTGGCCTGCACCTCTGCCTCATCCAGGCTGAGAGACGACACGAGCGCCCTGTCGCGCGAGGAGAGGTCGGCAAAGCCGCTGGGGCGCTTGAACACGCGCGAGAGCACGGAGCGCTGCTCGGGCGTGGCAAAGTGCGCAGAGAGCTCGGCCTGTGTGTGTGTGTGTGTGTGTGTCAGAGCAGGGGCGCTTGCACACGCGCGAGACAACGGAGCGCTGCTCGGGCGTGGCAAAGTGCGAAGAGAACTTGGCCTTCCGGGTGATGTAAGGGCGTGGGCACACAAGTGAGAAAGAGATTGCGTGTATGCCAGAGAGAGCTAGAGAGCTAGAGAGCTAGAGAGCTAGAGAGAGCACGCATGGACGCACACAAGAGGGTCAGAGGGAGGCAGAGGGAGGAAGACATGGAAACAGGGGAGGGGGGGCAGGCAACGGGAAGAAGAGAGTCGAGCGACGTTGAGACGCAGTGGCAAGGGAAAACGTGCAGGGAGATGGGCAGGCACGCCCACCCACCCCGCCCACCTGCTCGTCTTCCGACAGGTCCGCGAAGCCGCCGCCGGGGCGCATGAACGCGTGGTCGAGCGCGCCGGTCGCGGCCGGCGTGACGCCAGCCGCACGCAGCTGCGCCTGCTCATCTTCCGTGAGGTCCCCGAACCCGCGCGGGCGCGCAAACAGGCGCGCGGCGGTGTCCCAGGCGAGGCGATCGGACACGCCGGCAGACTTGAGTGCGGAGCGCTCGTCGGGGGTGAGGCCGCGCCAGCCGCCGGCGCGTTTGAAGAGGCGTGCGAGGGTGGCCTTTGCGTGTGTGTGTGTGTGTGTGTGCGTGTGAGTGAGAAACATACAGAGAGAAAGAGAGAGAAAGAGAGAAATGAAGAGAGAGAGAGAAACAGAGAGAGAGAGGGGGGGGGGGAGAGCGGGAGAGGATTATGCACTGGAGGAGGAGCAGCGCACGTGTGTGTCCACACGCGCGCACACACACACACACACACACACACACACACACACACACACAGTGTGCTGCCCACCTGCACGCCGGCGTCCTCCACGCCCAGCTCGGCAAGCATCCTCAGCGCAGCCTCGTCATCAAGCTCGCCGGCGCCAGACTCGATGGTCCACTCGCGAGCGACAGCATCGTCGGCGGCGTTGGCCTTGTTGCTGACCGAGGCCTGGCGGCCAAAGAAGCCCTGTGGGTGAGGGTGTGGCGCACGCAAGCTTGGTCAGCCATGGGCCGCAGCCAGTACACACCCCTCCCCCGCAGGTGGCACACACGCGCCCCAGCGGCGCTGGCCTTGTCGTTGTTTGAGGCCTGGCGGCCGAAGAAGCCCTGTGGGAGGGGGTGGCGCGTGCATGAAAGCATGGTCAGCCAGGGGCCGCAGCCAGTAACCCCACCCCCAGGTGGCACACACATGCCCCAGTGGCGCTGGCCTTGTTGTTGCTTGAGGCCTGGCGGCCGAAGAAGCCCTTTGAGGGGGGTGGTGGCATGCAAACATGATCAGCCAGGGTCCGCAGCCAGTACACAGCCCCCCCCCGCAGGTGGCACACACACGCCCCAGTAGCGTTGGCCTTGTCGTTGACCAAGGCCTGGCAGCCGACGAAGCCCTGTGGGAGGGGGTGGCGCGTGCATGAAAGCATGGTCAGCCAGGGGCCGCAGCCAGTAAACACCCCTGCCCCCCCCCCCCAGGGGGCCACACACGCCCCAGTGGCGTTGGCCTTGTCATTGACCAAGGCCTGGCGGCCGACGAAGCCCTGTGGGAGGGGGTGGCGCATGCATGAAAGCATGGTCAGCCAGGGGCCGCAGCCAGTAAACACCCCTCCACACACGCCCCAGTGTCGTTGGCCTTGTTGTTGTTCGAGGCTTGGCGGCCGAAGAAGCCCCGAGAGAGGGAGGATGTGGCGCACGCACGCAAGGCAGCAGCACACTCAGGGTCGGGCGTCGTAGAGGCCTCAGCATGCACGAATGCACACGCGCCCCTTCCCGGTGGGTATTTATACCCAAATCAGACTGAGATGGATGCAAGATTGGCAGTCAGGCGCACATGCAAACAAGTGCCCATGTGCCCCTCCACCCCCAACCCTCCACCCCCAACCTAAACCCTAAACCCTAAACCTTAAACCCTAAACCCTGAAGCCCTAAAGCACCTTGAAGCGGTCGAAGAACGATGGCACGTCGACGCTCAAAGTCCTGGCCTCGGCGCCGTTGTTTGAGTTGATGCTGTCGAGCGTGACAATGGTCTGGGGGCGGAGCGCGGTGCCGGGCATGAGCTTGGCAACGTTGGAGGAGTTCGGCTGCAGTTGTGGGGGGTGGGAGGGTGAGGGAGAGGGGGAGAAGGGCCGTGCGATTCATGCATGCTCCCTGCTGACTTCCCTGCTCCCTGCTCCCTGCTCCTGTGGCTGCTTAGCACTGCTGAATGCTGACTTCTGACTTCTGACTTTTGACTTTGCACTGCTCCCTGCTCCCTGCTCCCTGCTCCCTGCTCCCTGCTCCCTGCTTGCTGTGGCTGCTTTGTTCACAACACTGCCCCACACTGCCCTACCTACACACACACTTGTACGCACGCTCACCCGCATGGACGACCTGTCGCTGGGCCCGTCCTCGATCAGGCTGCCCGTGCGCGAGTAGGTCTCGCGGTCGATCTGTGTTGGGAGGGGGGGGGCGTCACGGGTGGGTGGGGGGCATGAGGGGGGCGCCACCACATTGGGGCAACAATACCATACACACACACTGGTGGCAAGGGGTGTGTGTGTGGGGTGTGTGGGGGGGGGGCGGGGGGGGGGGTCTTTCCCGCCATATATCCCCCCCCCTCCTCCCTCCCCTCATCCATTTCTCCAGCCTATGCCATCCTCTCCCTCCCCAGCACACCTGCTGGAGTGCGGCAGCAGCGGCCACTGCGCCCGCGCCCGTGTCGCTGCGGTAGCGCATCGATTCGGACATGAGGCCGCCGGGCATCTCCTGCGGGGCGGAACAAGCAGGTAGTACATGGTTCCAGGTCAGCAAATGGTGCCAGGTCAGCACATGGTGCCAGGTCAGCAGGAGCGGGAGCGGGAGCGGGAGCAGAAGCAGTGCACACTGCTCCTATACGCGCACACCCGCCACATGCATCCATCCATTGCGTATCACACGCACACACACACACGCAAACACTCACACACAAGCACGCGCACACGCGCACACGCACCTGCGGAATGAGCATCGCCGTGTTGCGCGCGCCCCTGGAGCCAGCACACCACAGTCGCACACCCACCCCAAGCATCCATCCATCCAGATGGATATGCATTCACACACACACAAACACTCGTGCACAAACACGCGCACACACACACACCTGCGGAATGAGCACCGCCGTGTTGCGCGCGCCCCTGGAGCCAGCACACCACAGTCGCACACCCACCCCAAGCATCCATCCATCCAGATTGGTATGCACGCACACACACGCAAACACTCGTGCACAAACACGCGCGCACACACACACCTGCGGGATGAGCACCGCCGTGTTGCACGCGCCCCTGGAGCCAGCGCACCACAGTCGCACACCCACCCCAAGCATCCATCCATCCAGACTGATATGCATTCACACACACACAAACACTCGTGCACAAACACGCGTACACACACACACCTGCGGAATGAGCACCGCCGTGTTGCGCGCGCCCCTGGAGCCAGCACACCACAGTCGCACACCCACCCCAAGCATCCATCCATCCAGATTGATGCACATGCACACACACGCACACAATCGTGCACAAACACGTGCACACACACCCACCCCTGAGGAATGAGCACCGCCGAGTTGCCCCTGGAGCCAGCACACCACAGTCGCACACCCACCCCAAGCATCCAACCATCCAGATTGGTATGCATGCACACACACGCAAACAATCATATGCACAAACACGCGCACACACACACACCTGCGGAATGAGCACCGCCGAGTTGCGCGTGCCCCTGGAGCCAGCGCTCATGCGCGAGTCGGCCGTGGCATCCCCAAGGTCTGCCATCACGGCAGGGTTGTGGCGCAGCGGCAAGATGGGGTGGAGGGCCGCGTCGCGCGATGTGGACGCTGAGGACTTGGGCAGCATGGGCGCAAGCGCGCGGCCTCTGGAGCCGATGGTGGGTGGGGAATCGATGGGGGCGAGGTGCTGCGATCAAGGGGGGGAGCAGTGGGGGGGCAGACAGGCTGGACAGGCGCTGGTGGGGGGGAAACTTGGACAGCATGGGCACGAGTGCGTGGCCTCTGGAGCCGATGGTGGGCGGGGAATCGATGGGGCGAGGTGCTGCGCAGGGGGGGAGGGGGGCAGGAGGGGGGGGGGCGTCTGGTCAGGTTGGGCAGACGCAAATGGGGGGGGAGACTTAGGCAGCATGGGCGCGAGCGCGCGGCCTCTGGAGCCGATGGTGGGCGGGGAATCGATGGGGGCAAGGTGCTGTGATCGAGAGGGGGGGTGGGGGGCAGGGGGTGGGGGGGCGGATCAGGCTGGGCAGGCTCAAGTGGGAGGAGAGGAGGCAGTGAGGCGGTGGTGCCAGTGCCAGCGCCTCCCCGCCCCCCCCCACTGCTCGGCCCGCCCTTACTCTTCTCCCTGTCGTTTGCCATCTTCCTCATCCTTCTCATTGTAACCGTCCCCCTAACCCCAATACCACAAACCCGTTGCAACTTGCTCTCTCGGAGGGCCCCCAGCTTGTCTACACCACACTTCACACCCCAAACCCCACACCCAACACTCCAAAGTCCATACCCACATCCCAAAGTCCACACCCCACCCCACCCCACCCCACACACTTCACACCTTCTTCTCCCAGTTGGCAGAAACCTCGAGGGTGGGCGTCGCGTCGTCTTCGGGGCGCGCGTTGTGCGACGTGCCGCCAACCGCGTTTTTCTGCCAAGTGATGCCGAGCGCGGCCTCCTCAGAGCCGGGCTGCGTGCAGGGTGGGTGCGGTAGGGTCAGTCGCTTGGTGAGTGAGATTGGATGTGAGGACGGGCAGTTAGACGAGCCAGTGACGTTGTTCTTCTGCCAAGTGGTGCGGAGCGCGGCCTCCTCAGAGCCGGGCTGCGTGCAGAATCAGGGGACAGGGGGATGAGTGGGCGAGTGAGATTTGGTTGGTCAGTGTGAGGATAAGGACGGGCAGTTAGATGGTGCCGCCGAAGGCGTCCTTCTGCCAAGTGGTGCCAAGCGCGGCCTCCTCAGAGCCGGGATGCGTGCAGAACAAGGGGACAGGGAGGTTAGTTGGTGAGTCAGATTTGGTTGGTGGATGGAAGGATGGAGATGGACAGTCAGATCGCTTACCGACGTCGTTTATTTGCCAGGTTATGCCAAGCGCAGCCTCCTCGGAGCCGGGCTGCTTGCAGGACACAGGGGTATTGATTGGTTTGCGAGTTTCCACTCGGAAGCACGGGCATGAGCAGTGAGGCGGACGACCCTTCACTTTAACAGGCAATTACACTGCCAGCAGGGGCATCGAGGCACGTAGGGGGCGCCGGCATGTGTATCCCGATTTGGGGTAAAGGGTGGGTGAAGGGTGAATATCGCACCATGACAGGGGGATGTGCGTGCACCACCCACCATAACACGGCCTGACCCGTTGCTCGATGGCGCACGACCGCCGTTGGTCGACGGCCCGCGAGAGCGCGACATTACAAACGGCACGTCGCGGCCGGAGTGCGGCGACGTGTGCGCTGCGTCGCCGATGTTGTCGGTTTCGTTGGAAGCCTGCGCGGCCTCGATGTCGTCGCCCGCTGCGTAGGCAGAGACCTGCGGTGTGCGTGGGGGGGCATGTGTGTGTGTGTGTGTGTGTGTGTGTGTGCATGCGTGTGTGTGCGCGCGCGTGTGTGTTTGTTTGAGTGTGTGTGTGTGTGTGTGTGTGTGTGTGTGTGTGGTCGATTTTACAGTCCATTGGATGCCTCCACTCCACACACAAACATGCGTGCACACACACACACAGGCAGACACAGAGAGAGAGAGAGGGAGAAAACACACACACATACACACACACACACACACCTTGTCGTCGACCCTGTCCTGCTCTGCCTGCTGGTGCTTCTTGCGGCGGTACAGAATAAAGACAAGGCAGCAGCACAGCAGCGGCAGCAGCACAGCGAGCACAACGATGAGGATGATGGCCCACAGAGGCAGCCCGCTCTTCTTCTCCTGTAAGTGTGTGTATGCGTGTGTGTGCCTGTGTGCATGTGCGTGCGCGTGTGTGCGTGTGTGTGCGTGTGTGTGCGTGTGTGTGTGTGCAATGCTCGCCCACAGCAGCAGCCTGCTCTTCTTCTCCTCCTGCCGGTGTGTGTGTGTGTGTGTGAGTGCGTGTGCTGCGTGTGCGTGCGTGCATGCATGCATGCGTGCGTGTGTGTACGCCCACTCGCCCGCTCACACTCCCACCCGCCCGCCCAACCACCCGCCCACTCACTCACCCACCCACCCACTCACTCTCCCAACCACTCACCTCAGCGGGCGGGAACCACGCGGCAGGTGCCTGCGCGATGACACAGTCCCCAGTCGTTGCATCAGCCATGCTTGCCTGTGCAGGGTGGGGGCGGGGGAATGATAGGGTTGTGGGTTGTGGGGGCCGGGCTGGGAGGTCGGCTGGTAAGCATGCTGGTGGGAGCAAGGTGTCTGGTGAAGGGTGGGCTGGTGGGCTGGTGGGCTGGTGGGAGCAAGATGGCTAGTGGAGAGTGGGCTGGTGGAGGGTGGGGGCCGGGCCAGGAGGTGGTGGCAGGCTGGTGGGCAGGCTGGTGGGAGCAAGGTGGCTGGTGGAGGGTGGGCATTCACTCAGTGCACTCGATGGGTGCGTGCATCGATCGCGCATGGTCTGGCATGTATTAGAGGTGGGTTGACTTCAGGTAGCTGCCATGCAGCTTCCAGGTGGCTGCCAGGTAGCTTCCAGGTAACTGCTGTGTAGCTGCCAGGTGGCTGCTAGGTAGCTGCCGCGTAGCTGCCACGCACCTGCACGCTCGCTGACAGCTCGGCGCACGACACGCCAGACGACATCGCCGCGACGAGGTTGGTGTTGACGTCGATGGCGTCGATCGGACACACGCCCTCCAGGTCGTTGGACACCATGTTGGAAAAGGTGACCTGGAGAAAGAGAGAGAGAGTGAGAGAGTGAGCGGGTGGGAAGGGGAGAGGGGAGGGGAGCAGGGGGGGTCAGTCGAGGTCGTTGGACACCCTGTTGGAGAAGGTGACCTGGAGAAAGAGAGAGAGTGGGTAGGGGGTAGGGTAGGGGGCAGGGGGGGGGAGGGCAGGGAAGGGTCAGTCGCGAGCTCCTGTGGGGCAGTACACGCCGGCGCAAGGTGCAGCATGCAGCAGCAGCAGCAAGGAACAGTGGCATGCAGCAGCGAGCAGCTGCGAGCAGCGGCAAGGTTGCAGCATGCAGCAAGCAGCGGCAAGGCGTGGCATGCAGCAGCAATCAGCAGCGAGCAGCATCCAGCAGCAGCATATAGTGACGGCAGCATCAGCATCCAGCATCCGGCAGCATCCAGCAGCAGCGAGCAGCAGCGAGCAGCAGCGAGCAGCAGCATGCAGCAGTAATCAGTAGCATGCAGCACAGCGCAGTGCCGCCCTCACCTCCATCACATCCGAGTAACCCGTGCACGTGTGCGCACAGAGGCAGTCAGCCAGGGCAAGCAGGACTGCCCGGCTGCTCCGCCCCTCCTCCCCCCTTGCCCTGCCCCCCCCCCAAACAAACTTACAAACACATGCACACACACACACACACACACGCACCTTTAACACGTCAAGCGGCGTGTCCACGCACACACACACACACACACACACACACACACACACACACACACACGCACCTTGAACACGTCAAGCGGCGTGTCCACGCCGACGTTCAACGTCGTACGCATCACGAGCACCGGGTTGCACGCCTGGGCGAGCCACCGTCCGTGCGCGCCCAACGGCGCATGCGCCTTCTGTGGCTGCTGCGACTGCACCACCGTCTCGAGTGCAGAGCGACGCTGCGCAAAGCACACAATCGTCACCGCGGAGGGCGCCAGGTCAAGCGCGCCCGCGATGGATGCCGTTAGACCGGAGACCGTGCCGGCGGAACAGTCCCTGATTGGCGACTCGGGCGTGAAGCCAAGGTTTGCGACCATGGCGTAGGTAGCGACCTCGAAGTACATGCCCTGGATCTTGGGGACGTCCTTGGAGAGGAGTGTGCCCGGGACGGTGACGAACGTCTGCACGGTGGAGACCTTGTCGGGGGGTGGAGACGGGCCGCTGTTTGTGTTGGCCGCCGCGTTGGCGGTCGTGGTGTTGCCGGTGTCGGTGTTGGCGGTGTCGGTGTCGGCGGTGGTGCCATCGTCCGTCGCGTTGACCGTCGTGTTGACCGTCGTGTTGACAGTGTCGGGGGTGGGGGTGGGGCTGGTGCCGTCGTCCGTGGGCTCGTTGTTGGTGTCGTTGGGGGTGGGGGTGGGGCCATCCTCCGTGGGATCCGTGTCGGTGTTGGGGTTGGGGGTGGGGCTATCGTCCGTGGTCTCGGTGTTGGTGTCGTTGGGGGTGGGGGTGGCGCCATCATCCGTGGCCTCGGTGTCCGTGTCGTTGGGGGTGGGGGTATAGCCATTGTCCGTGGTCTCAGTGTCTCTGTTGTTGGGGGTGGGGGTGGGGCCATCATCCGTGGGCTCCGTGTCGGTGTCGTTGGGGGTGGGCGTTGAGTCGTCACTGGGGGGGGTCTCGATGGTGTCCGGAGTGGTCTCTGGCTCTGGCTGGGGCTCTGGCACAGGCTCCGGCTCAGTCTCGGTCTCAGTCTCACTCTCAGGCTGGGGCTCTGGTTGGGGCTCTGGCTGGGGCTCTGGCGCAGGCTCTGGCTCTGGCTGGGGCTCTGGCGCGGGCTCCGGCTCAGTCTCCGGCTCAGTCTCGGTCTCAGTGTCAGGCTCTGGCTGGGGCTCTGGCTGGGGCTCTGGCGCAGACTCTGGCTCCGGCTCTGGCTGGGGCTCTGGCTGGGGCTCCGGCTGGGGCTCTGGCACAGACTCTGGCTGGGGCTCTGGCGCAGATTCCGGCTCTGTCTCAGTATCAGTCTCAGTGTCAGGCTGGGGCTCTGGCTGGGTCTGGGGCTCTGGCTGGGGCTCTGGCTGGGGCTCTGGCACAGGCTCTGGCTGGGGCTCTGGCTGGGGCTCTGGCGCAGGCTCTGGCTGGGGCTCTGGCGCAGGTTCCGGCTCTGTCTCAGTATCAGTCTCAGTCCCAGGCTGGGGCTCTGGCTGGGTCTGGGGCTCTGGCTGGGGCTCTGGCGCAGGTTCCGGCTCTGTCTCGGTCTCAGTCTCAATCTCAGACTCGGGCTGGAGCTCTGGCTCTGGCTGGGGCCCTGGCGCGGGCTCCGGCTCAGTCTCCGGCTCAGTCTCGGTCTCAGTGTCAGGCTCGGGCTGGGGCTCTGGCTGGGGCTCTGGCGCAGGCTCCGGCTCTGGCTGGGGCTCTGGCTGGGGCTCCAGCTGGGGCTCTGGCACAGACTCTGGCTGGGGCTCTGGCGCAGGTTCCGGCTCTGTCTCGGTCTCAGTCTCAATCTCAGACTCGGGCTGGAGCTCTGGCTCTGGCTGGGGCCCTGGCGCGGGCTCCGGCTCAGTCTCCGGCTCAGTCTCGGTCTCAGTGTCAGGCTCGGGCTGGGGCTCTGGCTGGGGCTCTGGCGCAGGCTCCGGCTCTGGCTGGGGCTCTGGCTGGGGCTCCAGCTGGGGCTCTGGCACAGACTCTGGCTGGGGCTCTGGCGCAGGTTCCGGCTCTGTCTCGGTCTCAGTCTCAATCTCAGACTCGGGCTGGAGCTCTGGCTCTGGCTGGGGCCCTGGCGCGGGCTCCGGCTCAGTCTCCGGCTCAGTCTCGGTCTCAGTGTCAGGCTCGGGCTGGGGCTCTGGCTGGGGCTCTGGCGCAGGCTCCGGCTCTGGCTGGGGCTCTGGCTGGGGCTCCAGCTGGGGCTCTGGCACAGACTCTGGCTGGGGCTCTGGCGCAGGTTCCGGCTCTGTCTCAGTATCAGTCTCAGTGTCAGGCTGGGGCTCTGGCTGGGTCTGGGGCTCTGGCTGGGGCTCTGGCTGGGGCTCTGGCACAGGCTCTGGCTGGGGCTCTGGCTGGGGCTCTGGCGCAGGCTCTGGCTGGGGCTCTGGCGCAGGTTCCGGCTCTGTCTCAGTATCAGTCTCAGTGTCAGGCTGGGGCTCTGGCTGGGTCTGGGGCTCTGGCTTGGGCTCTGGCTGGGGCTCTGGCACAGGCTCTGGCTGGGGCTCTGGCGCAGGTTCCGGCTCTGTCTCGGTCTCAGTCTCAATCTCAGACTCGGGCTGGAGCTCTGGCTCTGGCTGGGGCTCTGGCACAGGCTCCGGCTCAGTCTCGGGATCAGTCTCGGTCTCACTCTCAAGCTGGGGCTGGGGCTCTGGCTGGGGCTCCGGCTGGGGCCTTGGCACAGGCTCTGGCTGGGGCTCTGGCACCGGCTCCGGCTCTGTCTCAGTCTCGGTCTCAGGCTCGGGCTTGGGCTCGGGCTGGGGCTCTGGCACAGGCTCCGGCTCAGGCACTGGCTGGGGCTGGGGCTCTGGCTGGGGCTCTGGCGCAGGCTCCGGCTCAATCTCGGGCTCAGTCTCGGTCTCAGTGCCAGGCTGGGGCTCTGGCTGAGGCTCTGGCGCAGGCTCCGGCTGGGACTCTGGCACAGGCTCCGGCTCGGGCACTGGCACGCGGTCGGGGATCTCCTTGAAGGGCGAGCATCCGCACATCTGGTACGACCAAGACTTGCCGTTCACGAAGCAGTCCTGACCCTCCCTGTGTTGTGTGTGTTGTGTTTGTTGTGTGTGTTGTGTATGTTGTGTGTGTTGTGTGTGTTGTGCGTGTTGTGTGTGATGTTTGTTTGCCCCCCCCCCTCTCCCGGCATGGGTGTGACGAAAACAGTGAGCAGTCGTCCTGACAACACCCCAACAACCCCCCACCTCGCCCAGAAACTTGGTGATGGTGTAGAGACAACACACACCCAGTCACCGCCCAGCCACCTCCCAGGCACCTCTCAGCCACCCTAAACCCTAAACCCTAAACCCTGAGCCCTGAACCCTAAACCCTTAACCCTAAACCCTAAACCCTAAACCCTGAACCCTTAACCCTGAACCCTTAACCCTAAACCCAGCTATTGTAAAACAACCACCCACCAAGCGGCAACGTCCTCGTGGCACGGAGCGGTCTCGTATGGGAACTCGCCGCCGTTTGCCTCCGGGTCGATGCACCTGATCTTGCCGAGGCACTTTTTTGCGCGCGGGCAGCCGGGGTACATGGCAGCCTTGGTGCTGCCGCCGTGGGCGCCCTGGTAAAAGTACATGTCGCAGATGACGTTGTACCTCTTGCCAGGCATGTCCCGGGTCGGGCACGCCGCAGCCGAGTTCGACTTGGTCGAGGTGAAGAGCGGCGGCTTGTTGTTGTGCGCGCACTCGATCTGGGTGTTGCCCAGCTGGTTGCCGTCGCCGCCGAATGAGCACGAGGTCGTGGGGCACGTGCCGTCGCGCGTGCAGCACGCGCCGTGGCAGTGGCCGTCGCAGGACTTCCCGAAGTAGGTGTTGCAGCTGCCGCCGGTGTTGCCAATCGATGAGACCTCGCCGGTGATTGGATTGGACTGGAAGAGGGAGCACACGGGCGCGTTGGGGTCCAGCTGGAAGTTCATGTCCGGGAAGGTCATGCCGCCGCCGTCCTCGCTGCCTGCATCGTCATCGCCTTCACCGGTCTTGACGGTCTTGGTGTCGTCCGCACCGTCATCACCTGGGTGGTGGTCAGGGTTTGGGGGGTTGAGGGGTTAAGAGGGGTGGGGGCGGTGTTTTTGTTTTCAGCGTTTGGCGCCGGATTTGGGAGCCATGGAGCCGGATTTTCAGTCAAATGGCTCCAGAAGATCAATTGATTTTTTTGAAAGTCACTGGGTGGGGGTGGGTGGGCGGTGAGTGGGTAGTGCTGTGGACAGTTTGGAGGTTCACAGCCCAGGCATGCATGATACGGGGTTGGGAAGGATGGCGGTCAGCGAGGCGTTGAGTTGGGTAGTGCTGGGAAGGGTTCGGGGGCTCACAGCTCAGGCGTGCGTGTGTGTGCTGCACGTGATGGCCACGCACCTTTCTCAGTATCGGCCTTCTCGGTCTTGGCATCCTCATCATCCTTGCCTGTCTTGACCGTCGTGGCGTCACCATCCTCGGCCTTCTCGCTCTCGGAGTCCTCGTCCTCGGTCTTCTCCGTCTTGGAGTCATCATCCTTGACTGTCTTGACCGTCGTGGCGTCACCATCCTCAGCCTTCTCGCTCTCGGAGTCCTCGTCCTCGGTCTTCTCCGTCTTGGAGTCGTCATCTGTGACTGTCTTGACCGTCTTGGCATCATCATCCTCGGCCTTCTCGCTCTCCGAGTCCTTGTCATCGGCCGTCTCGCTCTCGGAGTCACCATCCTTGACTGTCTTGAGCGTCTTGGCGTCATCATCCTCGGACTTCTCGGTCTCGGAGTCCTCGTCTTCGGTCTTCTCCGTCTTGGAGTCATCATCCTTGACTGTCTTGACCGTCTTGGCGTCATCATCCTCGGTCTTACCGCTCTCCGAGTCCTTGTCATCGGCCTTCTCGGTCTCGGAGTCATCATCCTTGACTGTCTTGAGCGTCTTGGCGTCATCATCCTCGGACTTCTCGGTCTCGGAGTCCTTGTCCTCGGTCTTCTCCGTTTTGGTGTCATCATCCTTGACTGTTTTGACCGTCTTGGCGTCATCATCCTCGGCCTTCTCGCTCTCCGAGTCCTTGTCATCAGCCTTCTCGGTCTCGGAGTCATCATCCTTGACTGTCTTGAGCGTCTTGGCGTCATCATCTTCGGCCTTCTCCTCATCATCCTTGACTGTTTTGACCGTCTTGGCATCATCATCGGTAGCCGGGTCGGTCTTGGAGTCTGCGTCCTCGGCTGTGTCGGTCTTGACGTCCTCATCGCCGTTCACTGTCGTGGAATCCTCATCCTCGGCGGGTGTCTTGGCGCCACCATCGGCATCGTCCTCGGTGGTTTTGCTGCCGGCCTCAAAGTTGCCGCAGCCGCACACCTTGTAGTTTGCTGAGGCGCCATTCTGAAGAGGAGGGGGGCGGCGGGAGGGGAGAGCAGGTTCAGACAGACGAGCAGGTGTGTGTGCTACAGCTGAGGTCTTGTGTTGGCTGGGGAGGGATAGGGGTGATGTTCTGGCACGGCAGATGGATGCAGTTTGTGCTGCAGGCTAATTCGTTCAGGCACGTTCAGCGAGCACTACTCACGATGACGCACGCCATGCCCTCTACGTGGCTGATGGCATCATCGCAGGCCACGATGGTGTACGGCCACGTGGTGCTGGAGGTGGGGTCGATGCAGCTGACCACGCCGAGGCAGTTGTGGCCGTTTGCGCATACGCCGCTGGCGTACGCGTACGTGTTGCAAACCGCGTTGTACGCCTTGCTGGGCGTGTCCTTGAGCACGCACGCCGCGCTGCCGCCAGACGTGGTGGTGTATGCGGGCGCCTTGGCGTCCATCTGGCAGTTCATCTCGCTCTTGCCAAGGTTGTTCGTGTTCCCAGGGCCAACATTGCAGCTGGCAGAGGGGCACGCACCGTCGAGGGTGCAGCAGCTGCCCAGGCACTGTGGGGTGGAGGGGCGGGGGAGAGGAAGGGGTGAGGGCAGGCCTGGTCGGGCGCGTGTCAGGCAAGATCCTGCTTGCGCTCTGCGCTCCAGAGTGCGTGCATGCTGCACACGCGCACGAGCGTGCATGCTGTTGCTGTTGTGTGTGTTGCATAACGTTGCTGTTGTGTTTGTGCGAGCGCGAGCCAGGGTGCGCTCACGTGCGTGTGTGTGCGAGTGTGTGTGCGAGTGTTCGAGCAGCTGCGGCTGGAGTTTTGCCACATCACAGGCAACACCGCATGCAGGATAACACGAGCAGGTCCGCACCCCACTCACGTGGCCGGAACAGTCCTTATTGTCGGCCGTCTTGCACGACAGCGTCGTGGCAGGGCCAGAGAGCAAGTTGCCAGTGTGGGTTGAACTCAGATAGGGGGTGCAAGCCGCCGTGTCGTCCTGCTTGCCCGCCACGCCCACGATGGCGACAGAGAAGAGCAACAGGACGACGGCCAGCTGCTGCAGCGCGCGGCCGCCGAGGCGACGCGCCATGTGGCCTGGAAGTAGCCCAATGCACAGGTCAATGCTGAGCGCCCTTGCGTTGTGTACGTTTTTGTCTCAAGAACAGAAGATCAGACCTGCGCGTTAGGGGCAGCAGGCAGCGTATTGGTGCTGGGTGTTCTCGGTGTTGCTCTCATGGTGATGTACAGCGCAGCAGTTGGCCGATGTATCGCAGACACACCTGTGGGCCTGTGGGGGGCTGTAACTGTGCGTCGTGTGTATGTATATGTGCGTCGTTGGGGAACTGGGGCCTTGCGTGGGGTCTACCGACTGTGTCGTGAGGACCCCCCACACAGGTTGGCACTCGCACTTCACATGCACTGCACAAGTCGGACGCCTCCCGATATTTCCCTTTTCAGCGTTGTTTATACGCAAACATGGCTGGCACGCGACGGTGAGGGTGTCAGTTTGTATGCCTGATGCCCTGTTGCTTTTGGGGAGCTGTTGCCTGTTGCTCCACTGGTTCTTACTGTCTCAACATCTCCCGGCGTTTCATCCACGCGACGGAGGAAGCAATTTCGAAGCAGAGGGAAGGGGCATGCGCAGCAGTGTGCAGGCAACACTGGCAGGCGCAATTCCGCATGGGAGATGGAGGGCTGAGATGGGGGGGGGGCAAGGAAGCGCGTGCCCTGTGCACTTGCAGGGCTGCTGATGTTGTTGTTGCTGCTGCTGAAACATGCCACGAGCAGCCCAGCCCGGGGGCTGTTGGTTGGGTGGGGGCCGGTCGTGGCCAATGCATTCGCTGCGGCCGAGGGGCTGCACCCTGTTACGGCAGGCATTGCGAGTCCATGCTGTTGAGAGCCTGGTCGCCATCTTGCATCATTCAACCCCACCACCGATCCATGCGCACCCCGGAGCTTGTTGACGCTGCCGCAGCCGGCTGCGCTACCGCCTCGCCCGTGGTGCCGAGCGCAGCGGCATCGACACCTGCGACGGTCGTGCGGCCACCATGCACCATGCCCGACGCCTGTGCCGCTACGCCCGCGTTTGCCCCAGCGGCGCCCACAGCAGCAGCAGGGGCAGCAGGAGCAGGCGGTGTGCATGTCTGACGCGGACGCAACGCCTGCAGAAGCGACCGGCGAGCTGACGATCCTGCACGCGCGCCTGTCTGCGCTGCATGCGATGCTGCTGGCAGTGGGGCGCTCGGAGCGGTGCGTGGGCTTCCCACCCACGCGCGCGTTCACGCCGCCGCCCCCGCTGCCGAGCTGGCCGGTGCAGCAGCCACAGCAGCCACAGCAGCCACAGCAGCAGCCACAGCAGCCACAGCAGCAGCCACAGCAGCAGCAGCAGCAACAGCAGCAGTAGCCACAGCAACCAGAGCAGCAGCAGCAGCAGCAGCAGCCCAGCGTAAGCGCAGCCGCCGCGCCTCAGCAACCACCGCAGCCGCAGCAGCAGCAACGCGGCGGGGGCGTGCCGGCGGTCAGGCAGCGCGTCATGCTCGCACCCATGAACGCACGCAAGAGCTTCAAGTCGAGCGTGCCCAAGCAGGCGCCGGGCCTGACGCCGACTGGAGCGCAGCAGCAGCAACAGCAGCAGCCGCAGCAGGCGTCGGCGGCGCAGGAGCACGCGACGGCTGCACTGCAGGTGATGCAGCACGCGATGCGGCAGCTGGCATCGATGAGGCAGGCGCAGCAGCAGCAGCAGGCGACGGCGCTGCAACAGGCGCAGCAGCAGGCGGCAGTGGCAGTGGCGGTCGCGTCGGTGCAGCGGGCGGTATCGCCAGTGCATCCTGGTGTCAGTGGTGGCGGTGCGGCGGTCGCGGAGCAGCAGCACGCGCGCCAGCATCGGGACGCGGTGCCGGCGGAAAGCTCCAACGGCGTCACCACCACGGCCGCCGCCACGTAGTCTAGACAAGAGAAGAACACCTGTACCATCAATGATGTTTTGGTTTTGGTTTTGCAGTCGTGCGCGAGTTGGTAGATGTTAGAGCATTGTGGGGCGTGCGCCACGACGCTGCTCACTTCCATAGAAGCCTGGTGCATGATGGTAGAGCAAGGGTGGAATGGCGGGTGAAATGTATGTATATTCAGACCAGTCACGTCGACGGCATGTGCCAGGGGAGACAGTCAGTTAGGTAGGTGACGCCCCCAACAGCTGTTGTATACTGCAGTAGCGCAGCAAGTGCCCTGCCCCTCAATCAGGACGCCACCCCCATATCCCCCCTCCCCCCCCCCAAATAAAAAACAGACCCTATGTGTCACTTTTGGTCGGTGTAATGGAAGACTGGGGATCATCCGAGAGAGTTACGAGGGGGGTCTGGAATCCTCAGGGGGGTCGTGCACGCGTGGGCTCATTCGTGTGCGTACTGCCACGTGCCGCCCCATGCACTCTGCACTTGCACTTAGGTGCTGCAAGGTACAACATGCCGCTGTGTTGAAAACAAGCAAAGGCAAGAGAGAGCCAGCGCCACACTAATCTCATTCACACTCCAGTGTGTGTGCCTCACCTCCACGCCCCACGACTGCTGCGCCGCGACCACACGCCTTCGACGCCTGAAACAACGAATCTCTTGTCTGTTTCGAACGACTGCCTGCCGTCGCCTTGACTTCCTGACCTCTGTCGCCTCTGCCACCGCACTACGTGCTCCGCCTCCTAGGCCGTCACCCCGCCCTCGCCAGACTCCGTCGACTTCATTTCATCGCGTGCTGCAGCCCATGTGCACACACCCAACCCCTGCGAACGTGCTTTGCATGGCCCACTTGCGTCGCATGGCCGCCCCCAACGCCCCGTTACAGCGTGCGCGCCTGCCTGCGCGCCTCCCTGCCATGCGCGCCTGCCTGTCAGCCTCCCATGCAAGCTTACCAACCAGAAGACTGGGAATGAGAGGCCTGCACGCGCGCAGAGCCTGCCATGCACCCATGCACCCCATGCACACGCGTCTCGTGGGTCATTGCCGCATGGCATGTCCGCCTGCATGCATGAGTCGCAGTTACAGTTACATCGGCTTTCCAGCAAAGACTACCTCTAGTCCTAGTACCACCGCCTAGACCCAAGTCCAGTTCTGGCCCTAACAATTACTTGTGAGGGGCGGTAGCCACCAGCCGGCTGCCTGCCAACGTCTAGTCCCAGAGCAAAAAGGAAAGCTATTGTGCGACGCCTCCAAAATAGGTCCTAACTGCTTCTAGGGCATGCATGAGTCGCAGTGCACACAATGCTCACACTCGTGTTCTGGATATGCAGCCTCCAATTGGCCACTCGAGTGCTGGCCACCCCTCGTGACCTCTGAACATTGCCGTGTAAACGCACACACAGGCACACACCGCGGTCCCTGCTCCGAGCCAACCTCGCGACTCGAGTGCGACTGGGGTCCGTGCACCCGTGGGTGAGCCAGCTGGCACACGACGCATGCGTGATGGGCAGTCATGGGCAGTTGGTAATTGTTGACCTCGAGGCGGCGGGTCAGGCGGTGCGGGAGGCAGCCGGTCAGGGTAATGTGGCAGCATTGGAGAGGCTGCTGGGTCTGGAGCCAGATGGGACGAGAGACAGTACCGGAAGCCAAGGTTCTGTATCAGAGCTGCAGTCAAGGCATCGCACCATGCTGATGGCGGCAGATGGGCGGGGCAGACCTGCGTTGACGCATGCTGCCCTCAACGGCCGCGTGGAGGCCATGCGTCTGCTGCTCGACCACCCGTGTGCTGATGCAGCAGCCATGCTCGTGGACACACGTTGTGATGGCTGCTCCAACGCCCTCATGCAGGCTGCATGGAATGGCCATGTGGATGTCATGCGTCTCCTGCTCGACCACCCGTCGCCCAATGCAGCAGCCATGCCGTACCCAGATGATGATTATGGTGACACCGCCCTCATTATGGCTGCTGATCACGGCCATGTGGCCGCCATGCGGCTGCTGCTGGACCACCCGTCTGCCAACCCAGCAGCTTTGATTATGTTCTAAAAGTCAGATGGTGTTACCGCCCTGAGCCTGGCCGCTCTGAACGGCCATCCAGAGGCCATGCGTCTGCTGCTCGATCACCCGTGTGCCGACGCAGCAGCCATGCTGATGCACGTTCAGTGCAATGGCGGGACCGCCCTCATTTGGGCTGCTCAGGAAGGCCACGTGGATGCCATGCGCCTGCTGCTCGACCACCCGTCTGCCGGCTCAGCAGCAATGCATACAGACGCCGGCGGTTACACCGCCCTCATGTGGGCTGCTCAGAACGGTCATGTGGATGCGATGCGTCTCCTACTCGACCACACATCTGCCGACGCCGCAGCCATGATGGCGGTCCGCTGCACGGCAGGCGGCTCCGCGCTTACGTTCGCTACAGGTTTTGCTGCTGGTCGGCCTACCACCTCCCCGCGTGATCCCACACCCTCCTGCGCGTCCCTCCTGTTCCTGCTGCGCCGTGACGCTGTGGAGTCACAGCCAAGCGACGCCAAGAAGGCACACATGAATGACGTGATGGAGATCCTGTGCCAGGGCCCGTGGTCAAACGCGATGTTTGGAAACGACCAACCAGACGACGTACGTGACGACTGCATGCGCCTGTTGCTGGGGCGTGGTGCGTGCGTTGTGCGTGCAGTGCGAGCCGTTGACGCCGACAACCCTGTCCTGTCGCGAATCGTCTGTGAGCATGCACAGCTGGCGCGCGTGCCGCAGCTCATCAACGAGGCCGCCGTGGGCCCGGCGATTGTGCGGCAGCAGGAGCAGAGGAAGCCACGAGACAACGCGTGAGCCTGGGCTGCATTATGCCCCCCTGCAGGAACCCTGCGTGGCTCGTGTCCCAGCGGGTGTACCACAGCAATGCTGATGCATCGATGCGGCTCGAGCATGATCGTCCGTGTTTGTGGCGCCCGCTGCACTGGCACTTGCCCTCTGTCCATCTCCCCCCCCCCCACGACCACCACACATACACACACGCACACACTCATTTACAAGCCAATTGACCGCGGCTCTGGATGTACTGGATCCACCGTCTCTGTCTGCATCTGCCGTCTGTGTCTCTCCCATCCTCGCACCTCTCTGACTCGCCATCTGTCTCTCTTTCTCTCTCTCTCTCTCTCCCTCTCTCTCTGTGCCTCTGTGTACCTGTTAATCTCCAAGCGGGCACAGCCGGCTGGTGGAGGCGTCGTGTCCGCGTCGCTCCTCAACGCCAAGCCTGCCGTCGGGGGCATTGGTGTGGAGCCGCGCGTGGGCGGCGTGCTGCGTGTGCTCCTCACTGTGGCGTCTGACGCCGTGGCCGACAACGTCGTGCGCTGCGTGGACCCGTCGGCTGCGGTCTTTGACATCCTCAGTGACCGCGAGGAGGCGCGTCACCAGGCGCTGTGGCCCGCTTTCGTCGCTGCCAAGGCTGCGGGCAAGCGGGCGCAGTTCCACCGCGCACGCCTCGTGGTCGACGGCGAGCGGGTGGCTGCACCTGCTTGCTAGTTGCACCCCCTCTGGGTGTGTGTTTGAAGGGGAGGTGGCGCCACACGCGCGCGGTGGCGGGTGCAGTGTGGTCGCTGGGTAGAGCGCTGCAGCAGGTGTGCTACCAGCCCCGCTTCTGGTGGTTTGGGGGGCGGCCTCTGGTCCCTTGTGGTTTATACCTTGGGCTGCCCTCCACCCGCCGGAGGGGCTTTGGTGAGGTGCCTGTGGCCTGTGCTGTTGCTTGGCGCCCACCACCTAGTGTGGGTGGCGCTGCTGTGGGCTACTTTGTAGCTTGACCTTTTGGTGGGCCTTGTGCCTGATAGTCCCGCTGGAACTTTGGAACTGATTGTGATCGCCGGCAGTGGATGTGTTACACTACTCTCTCTTGTTAACTCCTGCGCTGTAAAACAAAACATAAAAGTGTGGGCAGAGTGTGGGTCCCTCATAATGACTCGGCCGATGCGACACCCATTCCTCGCCATGCTCGCCCCCCGCAGCGCCTCCTGCGTCTCCCGTGCCCCCGCCTCCCGATTTGCCGTGCCATCCGCGAGCGGGAGGGTGGCATGCAGGGCTTTGGGTGCTGATGCCAAGGACGCTGCAGGCTCATGGCTCGACCTCACCAAGCTGGTGACCGGGGGTGGCGGCAAGAAGTCACCCTACGACGAGCTGGCCTCGGAGATCGGGAAGCAGGTGGGGGGAGAGAGGGGAACGCACGCATGGGCTCCATGCAGCGCCATGTCATCGCACACGTGCGTGTGCATGGGCATGCCCTCCCTCGGCGTGTCCACCACGCGCGCCCCAAATGCCTACCCATCCGCCAGATCTACGTGGACCTCGCTGGCTGGCACCTCTACTCGCGCGACATGACCGCGACGCAGGGCATGAAGATGGACCAGGCGCTCGCGCGGCAGCTTGGGCCAAAGGTGTGTGCGTGTGTGTGAGTGTGTGTGTGTGTGTGTGTGTGTGTGTTTGTTTGTGCAAACACACACAGCTCCAGTGTTGCCCCCAGGAGGGCCACACTACTGCAGATGCCTGACGTTTGGAAGCGGCCGGGGTGACCAGCTTCTGATGGTGTGCGAACAACCCAAACGCCTCCACGCACGCCGTGTTGAGGCCACCACCTCGGTGTTCACCGACCCGTGATTGGCCCGCCCCTGCCTGGCCGGACCCGCATGTACAGGCGGCCGAGCGTTTGCGCGAGTCTGACATCGAGGCAGTGCTGAAGAAGATCCCGATCAAGGCGGGCGCGGGGAAGCTCCAGGTGCGCGCGTGTGGCGACTGCTGGAACAGGCAGCGGTCCGTGTGTGTGTGTGTGAGGGGAAAGGTGGGGGGGCACGGCACATGCGCGGTGGCTGTTTGGTGCGGGGAAGGAAGCCCAAGGCGTGCGTGTGCGTGCACGTGCGCCGCATGCAGGTGTCGCTGTTTGAGATCATGCCGTCCATGTGCGTCGGCGACCTGACTCGCATCGTGGAGGACTACGGAAAGCGGTAGACACAGGAGTGGTTGTCAACATCATCATATCACCACCGAACTGCGCTATGGCACACCCGCAAATTAAGTGGGCCTTGAATGGTGCTTGATTGGTGGTTGACGTTTTTTTTAACTTTTGTTTGCAGTGTGCCCACTTCTACCTGGAGAGAGGGCGCCACAAAATGGCGAGCCGTGCAACGCGACGCCGGCGCCCCACCCTCTGCCCCGTGTCTGCCTACCCGACCCCTGTCACCCCCCGCACACACACACATCTGCAACTTGCACGTTGCGTCCTGCTTTACTCGTACACGTGCACAACTCCTCCAATGGACGGTGCCTCTGCGTGGCGCCCATGCATGCCCATGCATGGCGTCCCCGCATGGCGCCCGCATGGCGTCCCCGCGTGGCGCCTCACTTGATGTGCTTCATGCGTAGCCGCGTGGTGCGCGGGCTTCGCTTCATGGTCTCCACCAGCCACTCTGCGCTCTCCCGTATCCCCTGCCCCGTGTACGCGCACACCGGCACAATCTTGGTGGGGCGCCCGTCCATGCTCCCGAACTCGAACGCCTCTCCGACGTCGTGTGGGCTGACCGCCTCTGGCAGGTCCTGCTTGTTGGCCATGAGGATGACGGGTGCGCCGATGAGGTCGACAGATGCCAGCACGCGGCCCAGCGCGGCCTTGCTCTCCGCGAACCGCGCCTCGTTGGCCGAGTCAACCACGTAGATGACCGCGTGGCTCTCGTCGTAGTACTTGTCCCAGATCGACTGCAGGCCCGACTGCCCTCCCAGGTCCCAAATCACCACGTTGCTCCCAAACGCCTCCACGCGCCCCACGTTGAGGCCCACTGTGGGCAGGATCTTCCCGGGGTCGAGGCCCACGACCTCGGTGTACATGGTCTTCAGGCGCTCCAGCACGTTGGTCTTCCCTGCACAAGGGGGTTTCACAATCACAGGCCGGCGGTCAGGATCAGTTCCAGGGTTCCAGCAGGACCAATCAAAGCAGGATCCCTGCCAAGAGTCTCAAGGGGGGGGAACCCCACGGCAGCGGCAGCCACCCACACTCGGCGGCGGGCGCCAAGCAAGCAGCACACTCACCTGCTCGGTCTAGCCCCAGGATGAGGACGTGGTATTCCTCTTTTCTGAAGAGATATTCAAACAACCTGATTGGCAAGAAGGGCGGCAACACGTCAGCTTGTGTGTATGTGTGTGTGTCAGTGCCAGGGCAGTTGCGGCATGCCACATACGCACAAGCGCTCGAACACACACCCATTCCTCCAACCCACCCGCACACACACACGTGCGCGTGCAGGCACGCACATACACGCACACACACACACACACACACACGCGCGCGCCACAGATGGGTGCGTCAGATGCGCGCAGCTGCGCATGCATTCATGCACATGGGCACCCCTGCCATGCGCGCATCCGTAGCACTGTTCAGACCCCACGCGCAGCACGTCTTCAGTCCACTCCCTCCCCTCTAATGCGACCACGAACGAAACACAAGTGCCGATCAGCTACTGGGTCGCCCCGGTCAGCACTTGCAATCCAGGGTGCCATTCACGCGCCTTCGCACCGTGACACCGCTCACGCGCCTTTGCACCGTGACACAAAAAGGCATCTGTCCCCGCCTGCGGGGGGACAGCCGGCTGCGCCCGGCCGTCTGCCCCCGCAGTTTGCCCCCCGATTTTCCCGGTTTGCCCCCCGCAGCAGAGGCTGCGGGAGCTGCGGGGGCGCAAATGACACCACTGGTGTGCACCACTGGTGTGTGGGTGGGGCAGAGACAGAGAGAGGGCAAGGAGAGCGAGAAGACCTCACCCATATACGAGGGTGAACATGACTCCTGCAGAGCCGCGTGCGCACGGCGGCTCATGCACGCTCCATGCAGAGCTGTTTGGAGCCGTTCATGCAGAGCTGTTTGGAGCTGTTAATGGCCATGCAACTCGCCATGCAAACCCCATGCAACTCAGTGTGGGGGCCCCTGGTGTACCATGGCTCCAGCGCCTCCGCAGCCTGCCCAGTACTTGCTTATCGCGTGCTAGACGTCGTTGCCGGTGCACAGACAGAGGATCAGGAGCTGTATCTGCGCCTACTCGCACCCACCGCCGCCCCAGGGGCCCCATGCGCAGCGCGGCGCTGGGTGTCCGTGCCCGTCCTGCGTCGTCGGCCCAGGTGTACACTGTGTGCCCACGAGTGCCAGGCTTGCAGCAGCAGCAGCAGCAGCAGGTGGTGGGAGAGGGAGGACAGAGGCAGAAGCTCCAACCGCAGCAGCGGCAGCGGCTCTACTGCCAGGCCTACTCCCCCAGCAGGAGTGAAGGAGGCCCAGCTGACAGCAGCAGCAGCAGCGGCGGCGGCGGCATGAGCGCGCCGCATGTGCGTGCGGGCAGCAGCAGCGCCATGCACGCGTGCGCCGAGCCGCATGCGAGCAGCAGACCAGCAGACGCAGCTGCCGTGGACGCAGCCCTAGGCCTCGTGCTCGGGGCGTTGCCGGCCGGCCACGCGACGTACGACACGCAGTGCGTGGTCGTGAGCCCAGACTCATTCCCGTCCCCTGCCGACCGCAGCAGTGCCGGCAGCACGACCGGCAGCGGGCCCACCGCGGGCCCATCGGCCTCGCGCCAGGCTGGCGACCGCCGCGCGTGCGACAAGGCGGCGCTCACGCGCGCGGCCGAGCTGCTGCGCGCGGGCGAGGCGGTCGCGATGCCGACTGAGACCGTGTACGGGCTTGCAGCGAACGCGCTCGACGCGGCTGCTGTGGCGCGCATCTTTGCCGCCAAAGGGCGGCCGTCCGACAACCCGCTCATCATCCACGTGGGTGTGACGGCCGTGGTCGTGCTGGGCTTGCGCGTGTGTGCGTGGGCGTGGGCGTGGGCGTGGGCGTGGGCGTGGGCGTGGGCGTGGGCGTGGGCGTGGGCATGGGCGCATGCGCGTGCGGGGCGTGCGGGGCGTGCGACGCGTGCCTGGGCTTGCGCGTGCGTGTGCGTGCGTGGCATGGACGTGTGTGTGTGTGAGTGTGTGTGTATGTGCGGGAACGCGCGTGTTTGCATGTGGTATGTGTGTGACAGTGCGCGTACGTGGCATTGACGTGTGTGTGTGCCGTGTGTGAGTGTGCGGGAACGCGCGTGTGTGCACGTGATGTGGGTGTGAGACGTCACCCCCCCCCAACCCCACCCCACCTTCCCTCCCTCTCTGCCATCCCCCGCCCCCAGGTCTCCTCCCTTGAGATGCTCGCGTCGCTTTACCCTCCCGGATGGACCCTCCCGCCCGCTTACGAATCCGCGGTCGCCGCAATGTGGCCCGGGCCGCTAACGATCCTGCTCCCGCGCTCTGATGCCGTGACTGACGCGGGTATGTGGGCATGGGAAGAGGGGGAGGGGGCATTGGCTCCCGTGCACTGCGCGCGTGTGCGTGTGTGTGTGTGTGTTGGGTGCATGGGCGTGGGCACCCGTGCACTTTGTGTGCACGTGTGTGTGTGCGCGTGTGTGGGCGTATGTGGGGGGGTCTTGCTGACAATCCTGCTCCCGCGCTCTGATGCCGTGACCGACGCGGGTGCATGTGGGTAGGTGGGTGGGTGGGGGAGGAGGGGAGAGGGTGTGGGCACACTTGCACTGCGTGTGTGTGTGCGTGTGTGTGGTGATGGTGGTGGGGGCAGGGGTGGGGGTGGTGGGGGGTGCGTGGGCATGGGCACCTGTGCACTGTGTGTGTGTATGTGTGCGTGCGTGCGCGCGTGTGTGTGTGTGTGTGTGTGCGTGTGCGTGGGCACCAGTGCACTTTGTGCGTGTGTGTGTCGCACACACACACACACACACACACACGCAGTCACCGCGGGCCTCCCCACAATGGCGGTGCGCATGCCGGCGCACCCGGTGGCACTCGCGCTGATCGAGGCTGCTGGGGTGCCGCTCGCGGCGCCGTCGGCGAATTCGAGTGGGAGGCCGTCGCCTACAGGTGTGGGGTGTGGACTGTGGCCTACCGTCCATACTGCTTGCCTTCGCGGTGTGTGTGTGTGTGTGTGTGTGTGTGTGTGTGTGTGTGTGTCGAAACTGTAGTTGTTTCATGCGATTGTGGGGGTCCCTTTCCGTCGTTCTCGTCGTTTTGACGCCCAAAATCGCGATTTTCGACGATTTGTATTACTTTTTCAGCTTCACGGGGGGGGCAAAAACGACACTTATTCGCACAGGCAAACCGCACGGATGGTATGCATGAAACCCGTAGCAGGTGTGGGGCTGCCTGCGCCACGCATGCATACACGCACACACACGCACACACACGACTCGAGCGGGAGTCTGTCGCCGACAGGTGTGGGGTGTGGACTGTGGGGTGTGGCTGCCTGCGTCACGCATGCATACACGCACACGCACGCACACACACACACACGACTCGAGCGGGAGGCCGTCGCCGACAGGTGTGGGGTGTGAACTGTGGCCTACACCCGAAACCCGAAATCCTTAGCAGGTGTGGGGCTGCCTGCACCGTGCACACACACACACACACACACACACAACACACGCCTCGAGCGGGCGGCCGTCTCCAACAGGGGTGGGGTGGGATGTCCCCCCTGCATACCTCCACACACGGTCATGGCAATTGTTTTGCGGGGGGGGAGTGTGACATCGTGATTTTTTGCACTTTTCGAAGCGATTCTTCGGGCTGCAGAAGTCCCCACGAAATCAGGCAATCCTCTTCGGGAACAACGAAAGGATGACTGACCCCCAAGGAAACCCCTGGCCTGCGCACACGCGCGCTCATGCATGAGCACACAACAACACACTGCCCACCCACCCCCTCTAACGCCCCTCCCCCCCTCGCCCCCTGTGATTACCCTTTTTCCCCAGCCGCTTCACACGTCATGTCCGACCTTCGCGGCCGCATCCCCCTCGTCATCGACGGAGGCCTGTGCGGCTGCGGCGTTGAATCGACCGTGCTCGATGCGCTCCGCTCTCCGCCGGCCGTGCTTCGGCCGGGGGGCGTTACTGTCGAGGCGCTGTCTCGGCTGCCGGGGCTGGAGGGGCTGCAGGTGTGGCGAGGGTGTGGGAAAGTGTGGGGATAGTGTGGGTGTGGGGGCGTGGCAATGAGGCGGCGCTTCGGCCGGGGGGGAGCGTTACTGTCGAGGCGCTGTCCCGGCTGCCGGGGCTGGAGGGGCTGTACATAGGGTGTGGAGGGTGTGGATGTGTAGAGATGTGTGGAGGGTGTGGGGTGTGGACAAGTGTGGGGGTGTGATGCCACTCACACGTTACCAAGGGGCTCAGGCGTCCTCAAGTGGCCCCCCTGCACATCCGTGTAGGCTAGGAACGAGGAGCAGCCTCGTTTGTGCGGCCTTTTTTAGATGCCATCATTCATAAGTTGCCCTCCCCCCCCTCACACACCACCACCACCACACACGCACACGAACACGCACACGCACACTCACACACACGCATACGCACACGCACACACATGCACACACGCACGCACACGCACACACACACGTACACACACACACACACGCGCACACGGCCCACCTGGTGTGTGTAGGAGTGATGCATATTTTTTTCGGCATGATGGCGGTCTTGTGTCGCAGCATGCAGTACAACGTACTACACCCTCCCCCCTCACACATCACACCCCGCACACACACGCAGGTGTACCGCAAGGACTTTGTCGATGCGGCGCTCGAACAGGCGCCGACCACGCCTGGCATGAAGTACAGGCACTACAGCCCGGACGCGCAAGTGGTGCTGCTTGACGCGGTGCGTGGGGAAGTGTGAACAAAGTGTGGAGTGTGAGGGCGGGGGGGGGGGGGTTGTGGATGGGGGCGTGGGACCTTTGGCCGCGCGCACCGACAAACCTTCAACCCTAAACCCTATGGCCCCTCCCAGGCTAGCATGTGCCAAAAGTGCATGGTTGGGTACCAGTCCCCCAAAAAAAAGTTTGAAACGGGTCGCGTGTCACCCACGCTGCACCAGGGACGCACCCCCGCCGCGTACACTCTTGGGGTGTCCCCAACACAGTAACACAGTACACAGTAACACGGGGTTTCCAGCTAAGCAGGCTACTCTTCTACTAGAGACACCCGCCGATACTCCAGCACACTTAAGTTCTAGAGTACCGCCGGCTCCCGGCCGATAGACTACCGCTCCCGCCGGCTAGACTACCCCAAACAGCGGTCTCTGAGAGACATGTCTGGCAAGGAGCATATAGGAGAGGACCTTCCTCAGGGTCACAGTAGTGGCCTTGTGGCCAGTCAAGCCGGCAGAGCCGACTGGCGCTGACTGGAGCGGTCCCCGCCTGGCAGTGCATGGCTGTCCAGCTCTCGTTTGCATGGGGCTCAGCCGGCGCCCCATGCCTCATGCATGGACAGGTCCCACCCTCCAGGGGTGCATGGACGACAGAGTTGTCATGGAGGCTGCCTGAAGACCTTCCAACGCCAGTCACCGGCAGACGAGCGACCCCGAGGATGAGCGCGGTGACGAACGCTGCGATTGGTGAAGCGGATTTACTCTGTGTTGCCTCGGCGGTCGCCACCGCTGAAGCCGTGATGGTAGCCCGCCTCCACGGGCAGCCATCTTGACCAATGTCCAGCATGCATTGACGGGCGCCAGCTCCTCCGCTCGTCGATCAACTCGTCGAGATCGGTGCCGCATGGCGTCCTGCATGGGGGGAGGATAAGGGCCGTCTCCCAGCACGGGCCGCGGCAGCGCCGCGGCTACTCGCCAAGCCATGGCAGCGCCGGGCAAGCCGCTCCTGAAGTGTTCCACCGAGGGGCAGTCTAGCAGGAGCCGGGCCAGTCGTATTTTACCCCGCTCGTCAGCGGCACGGAGATCCTCGTCACCAGCAGCGCCGCATTGCTGGGTCCAGGGCTCGGCGACGAGAACGCGCCTCCGTTAATCGAGCCCCAGTGTCCCCAAATGTGGTACCAATTTGGTACAAGCTAGTGTGGGAAGGGCCCTAAACCCTAAAATCTCAAACCTGAACCCTAACCCCAACCCTAAACCTAAACCCTCAACCCTGAACCCTAACTTCTAAACCCTCAACCCTAAGCCCTGAAACAACTACCCATGCGCGCACACGCAGGGCGAGGGCGCGTGGGCGCGCGGCCCCGCCGCGCGCGCGGCCACGCTGCGGTCCGCCGCGCTCTCCGAGCTGCACGACCTGGCGGCGGCGGGCGTCACATCGGTCGCGTGGCTGCGCACGAGCGCAGACCACGGGGGCGACAACGGCGGCGGCGGCGCTGCAAGCGGCGGCGGCGGCGGCGGCAAGGCCGCCAGCGGCAGCGGCGGCAGCGGCGGGGGCTCTGCACGCGGTGGCGGCGGCAGGGGCGGCGGGGGCGCGGAGGCTGGTGCGGCCGGCGGAGGGGCGGCCGCCGGCGGAAGTGCCAGCGTCAGCGCCAGCGTCACTGCGGGTGCCAGCGCCACTGCGGGCGCCAGTGCCAGCGGTGCCCTTCCTGCGGGGCTGCAACTCCACGAGGTCTTCCTTGGGGGTGGGCACGAGCCGGGGGTCGTCGCGCGCGCGCTGTTTGGCGCGCTGAGGGACGCCGACGCGCGCGGCGTGCAGGTGTGTGTGTGTGTGTGTGTGTGTGTGTGTGTGTGTGTGTGCTGTTTTGGCGCGCTGAGGGACGCGGACCCTCGCGGCGTGCAGGTGTGTGTGTGTGTGTGTGTGTGTGTGCTGTTTGGCGCGCTGAGGGATGCGGAAGTGCGCGCAACGTGCAGGTGTGCGCGTGCATGTGTGCGCCCGTGTGTGTGTGTGGGTGTGTGTGTGTGTTGGCAATGAGGGACTCGCTCGTGTGTGCATGTTGTCACGTCTCACACCAGCCCGGGGGGGGGGCATGTCGCATCAGTGCCACGCAGAGCGACCGCCCTGCCACTGTCGGCAACCGCTGTCTCGCTGATAATGGATGTTACAGTCAGGGACACCTCTCAAGGCGTTTAAGACCGTGCTGGGCGCGTATGGCCCGAGCACCTTGATGAGATGAGATGGCTGGCTGTTGGTGGTAGGGAACCCCCGCTCTGTAAAGAACGTGGGCGCACCCCCAGGTCTCCTACCGCAGCGGCAGCAAACACTTGTTGTTCGCCGTCACCAACGCGCCCTCGCTCCCATGCACGCATGCACACCCACACGCACACATACACGCACACACGCACGCGCACACGCACACGCACACGCACACGCACACACACTCACGCATGCACACACACACACACACACACGCACACACACGCACACACACTCACGCATGCACACGCACACACACACGCACACAGGTGGTGCTCGTGGAGGGCGTGGCTGACGCAGACGAGGGCCTAGCCGTGATGAACCGGCTCCGCAAGGCCGCGTCGCGCGTGGTGGCGGTCGGGCGGTAGCTTCTAAAGTAGGCCCAGGCCGGGGCGCGCACCGCGTGCTACGAGCTGCGTTGCGGTCCTATGGGCAGGCAGCAACGGTGGTGTGCGCGGCCATGTGGAGGCCGTTTATTTGACTGGCCTGGCTCGGCCCCCCATCCCCTGGGAGCAGTTGGGACCCATTTGGGAGGCGTCGCACAATAGCTCTCCTTTTTGCTCTGGGACTACACGTTGGCAGGCAGCAGGCTGGTGGCTACCGCCCCTCACAAGTAATTGTTAGGGCCAGAACTAGACTTGGGTCTAGGCGGTGGTACTAGGACTAGAGGTAGTCTTTGCTGAAAAGCCGACGTAACTGTAACTGGCTGGGCCTGGCCTGGCTCGGCCTGGCTCGGCCTGGCCTGGCTCGGCCTGAGATGTGACAGGCCGAGCCAGGCCAGTCACAGTTTAGGACACGGGGCAGTGTCACGCAGTGCGCACTAGTAGCCAGCTGGCTAAGCCTGCAGGCTTAATGACCCTAGCCCTCAACACCTAGAGCCCGACTGAGCCGTGTGCTCCCGTGACAGCTTAGGTAGCGCAGTGACCAACCCCCTCAATGTGCGGCGGAAGTCGGGCAGGTTGTGAGTTGAGTCGGACTTTCACCTCACGCACAGCGAGCGGTACGCACAGTGATCTCTTAGGTGGCAACCCTTGTAAGCAGAGCTTACGCGGTCGTCTTCAGCCGTCGCCTGAAGTGAGCCAACGCGCGCATGTGTGTGAGTGTGGGGTGTGTGTGTGTCTGCGCCACGGCCGTCGCCTAGTTTTGCCGCGATGGCCGATGTAACAGCGCTCGAATTCTACAGTGGCGTGGCATCATTCGCTGCGCGCCGATGGCTGCGCTGCCTGGCGCATGAGTCGTGTGGTGCGGTGCGCAAGTGCCCCATGCAGCTGACGCCCCTAAAAGGCCGGCGGCAACGTGGCGCGGCCGCGGCTGTACAGCGCAGCAGGGCGGAGCTGGTAGTGCGCTGGAGGGCCGACGGCTGCCGCTACTTCACACCGAGGGTGAGTGAGCTGGTGGGTGGTGCGGGGGGGAGGGCAGGGGAAGAGGGCGGCAGGAGACACACATACACACTCGCCCTAACCTCAGCTGCGCCCACCACTCCACGCCAAACTGCACTCCTTCCCACCCGAGTTGCACTTCCCGAGCCACCATCACGCTGAGGCAGCGGGACCCAAGCGGTACCAGATGCTGGGCAACAGCCTGAACGTGAACCAGTTACGCGTGCGGCGCGGGAGGCCCAGAGCCCACCTGGCGTATGGTCAGGTTCGACAGGCCAGCCAGCGAAGCAGTGGCGAGTGGCTGAAGGTTGTCCTGCCCCCGCACGCCCAGCAGGGTGAGCGTCGCCATGGTCGCAGCCAGCGACCTGATACGATACCTCGTGATGCCTGGAGCAGCAATTGTGATGTAACACAGCACGCGCCTGCAGCAGCTAGCTGTGGCATACCACACAGACTACACACCAACAAAAACACATCAACACACCCGAGCACGACACAGCAGGTATCTCACTCTCGCCCTGAACCAGTGCAGTGTCCCGACACAGTAGGTGCCTCACTCTCACCCTCGCCCTCACCCCACCCCATACCCTAAACCAGTACATTGTCACACTCTATATACTAGTACAGCTCCACCAGTTAAGTACACAACTATCACGTCCACAGCGAGCGCGCCCGCTGGAGTCAGAGTTAGGGGCGAAGCGGGGGAGGGGTCTGCGGTCGCTCGTCACGGCCGCTTCTCCCCGCCCTGCTCGCCGTCTTCGCGGCTCGCGAGCAGCCGCTTCATCGTCGGCACGAGCGCGAGCGCGGCTCCCATGCGCAGCGGAACGGCAAATCGCGCGCCGGTCACAATCGCGGCGGTGATGCCCAGCAGCTGCGCCCGGTCAGCGTCGAGGCTGAGGAGCACCCCCGTGGAGTAGTAGTAGCCGAAGTACGCCATGGGCAGCGCGATGGCCCAAAAGGCGATCTACAATAAATGTGCGTGCGTTTGGTTGTGTGTGAGTGTGTGTCGCGCGGGCAGTGCCAAACCACCACGCACGCGGTGCCGATACGGGATAGTTCAATTTCATTTGACTGCTGCCGTGGGTTCCTCCCCTTTGACTTCAAAATTGTTGTTGTTGTTGACTTTGACTCAAATGTGCGGCAAGTAAAAGGCGCCAAGCATCGGGCGGGCGCCAACAGCATCGCGAGCGTCCCGGTTGATGCGGCCCCCTATCGTATCCCATGTCATGCTGGTACGTCAGGTTAGCACACGCTGTGGCGGCTCGCATGCATGCCAACCATGCATGCCAACCGTGCCCTTCATCAAACGGCACACCATATCCAGCCACCCATGCCAACAATCAACACTAGTACTCACCTCACTAACCGCGTAAGAAAGAGTCCCGGCAACGCCGAAGTCCCTCATTTGCGCCATGAGCTGCGCCTTTTTATCAGCCCAAGGAATCGGTTCAGTCTCAGCAGCAGATGCCACTGGCTCCTCCACGCTGGTGCTACTACGGCGCTGGTCCTGCTCGGCACGCGCGCACACCAATCGTCGCGTTGTTCTCGTCTGGTGCATGGATGCCACGCGCTGCACCCCTGAGCCTGAGCAGAGTCGTGTGCCGCGGAGATTTGCCATTGTGGACGACATGGCGTAGGAGAGTTGGACTGCGCCGCTGCGCCAACTGCGCGAAAGTGTGTGGGTCGGAGTGTGTGAACAAAAATTCGGCGAGCCAATAAGCCATAAGTATGGCCATACCGTACAGGGCCTGAGCCTCCGCGAGTAAGTATTGTTTTGGGGAGTTGTGCGCAAAGAAACAATTCAAATCCCCGACACCCCAACGCGAAGAGCAAAAGGACCTGGGCCGGGTCTCAAACCAAAGACCTCAGCTGCTACCGAAATGCGTGCATGCGCGAACATGATTTAAATGTTTCAAGAGGCCTCGGGGACTGAAACCAATTCGTAAACGCCCCCTGGGGAGCTGTTAAACAATCCGTTTTTTAGCCCCCTGCGAAGACTCAGGCCCCGTACGGTAAGCCATAAGTTATAAGTAGCCAAAAGTAAGTAAAAGCCACAAGTAGGAGCTCCTACGTACAGTAGGGTCCACATCACCTGGGAGCACCTTCACACGCTGTGATCGCGCTAGCGGTCTATGAGGGAGCAAAAGCGCCCGCGTGGGCTGCAGCAGGAGACACAGGACGGCACAGTTGATGATGATGCCCTGGAGAGGTGAGAGGAGGCCACTGGGAACTTGCATGCAGGACTTGTGGGCAGCAGGGTTGCACGGTACGTGAGTACGCGTTTGTACGTATTTTTCGTGCGTGCGTACATACGTACGTACGTACGTACGTGCGTGAGGGAGCATATATACGTACGCCCTGTACGCAGCACTATACGCCTTTTACTTGGAACACAAAAACGGCCATAACTCACGTTCCTGTGCTTGGATCGAAACCATTCCATTTGCATTGGAAAGATTGTAACAGGGGCTATCGAGATCACTGCTAATTTTTAGAATTGCACTGCAATAGGGGGGTGGGCCTTGGGTTCTGCTGCAGCACCACGCACGCGCGCTTGCAACGATGCACACAACAGCGGACATAACTCCCTGCCCTCCAGGTCGCCCCTTTCTAGATTGCACTGGATAGCTCTTTCTATCAGCTTTCCAATGCATGTTTAATGGTTAGGATCCGAGCACAGGAGCTCGAGTTATGGCCGTTTTTGCGTTTCAAGTAAAAGGCGTATAGTGCTGCGGCGTCCCGATTTTCGCACGCGTACGGCCAGCGTAAGAACGTATTTCCAAAAAATACGTACGTACGTACGTACGCTCCAGACCCGAATTCGTACGTACCGTGCAACCCTGGTCCCACTGGGCAGGCCTGCACCCACCAACAGAACCACCCCGACCACATGGTCCTTCCTCCATGCGCCATGCAGCGCCACCATTGACACACGCGCATCCACCCCTCGATGCACCTCCCACCCGCATTCCAGGCGATCCGAAAGGGTGCCCTCTGCGTCATTGGGTGGGGCGGGGCTGCGCAAAACCTCGTGCTACATCGGCATCGACTGGGACAATTCCAGTGCGTCGTCATGGCGCGCGCAGCTGCGCGACGCACTGACCAAGCGCGCTCGGACAATCGGGCACTACGCCTCCGAGGAGGACGCAGCCCGGGCGTACGACCGCGCGGCTGTGCAGGCACGCGGATCAGGTGTCGAGCGCAACTTTCCGGGAGAGGCGATCAGCGAGGCGCCTGTGTCGGGGCGAGGAGCGGATTGGGCAAGGAGCGGATTGGGCGAGGCGCCTGTGTCGGGGCGCGGTTTCGGATTGGGGTACATTGGCGTCTCATGGAACACAGCAAGGTCTGCATGGCGTGTGACACTGAGGGACCCGCACACCAAGCGCCACCGGCACGTTGGGAGCTATGCTTCTGAGGAGGACGCAGCCAGGGCGCATGACTGTGCGGCCGTACAGGAGTACGGACCACGTGCCAAGCGCAACTTTCCTGGCAAGGCCACCAGCCATCCTGTGACCGTAGGAGAGGAGCAGAAGCAGCGCAGCAGCGCGCGCTACATCCCTACCACATTCTCAACGCGCCGCTCCAGGCGACGACGCCTTCACTTGCGCGGATCAGGCGGCGCCTCAGGCGCTCCGAGTCTGCCTGAGGCGCACTCCCGACCGCCTGGGGCGCCGCCCCCGACCGCCTCAGGCGTCATGACCGCCTTGACTTGCGTGCCTCAGGATTTGGGATCGCGGTTGTGGGCATCGCGCAACATGGCCGGAGCTTAATGGCAAGTGCACCTGATGGACCCATAGACCAAGCGCCAGCGTCACATTGGGTCCTATGCCTAACGCCTCCTGCAGTGCTTCTTCAATTGATTTCAATCAATTAATTCTTACAGCCCGGCCGCTGGCGGCCAGCCCTTAAATCGGCCCAAATCGGCAAAAACGACAAAACCCAGCAAAAGTCGTCCAAAATCGGGAAAAAATCAATGAAATCACAGGCCAGCGCACACAAAGCGCCAGCGCCAGCATCAAAAATGGTGCCTCGTGGGTCCAGCGTCAGCGTCTCATTAGGTCCTCTATTTGGGGTGGGTGGGTGTATCACGAAAACTAAACCCGACAGAGAGACAGAGTGACAAGCCAAGGCCGAGGCCCGAACAGGGGACAGGCTCTGTGCCTCCAAAAAATGCGCCTTCCTGATGCTGCGGGGTGCCGGTGGCCGAGGCGGTGGTGATGTGTGTGTGCGCGTGATGGTGTGCTGCCTCTGGAGCGTGCGGCGGCGGCCGCGCATGTGGGGGAGCTGGCGACGGCTTGCATGTATGGGATGCGCTGGCGTCGTTTGCCAGGTGCTGCTCGCTTGGCGCCCACGACTGCACGTGGGCGGTGTACTGTGGGGAACCTCCCTGACTATGAGTTTTGGCAGGCCTCCTGCTTTGATCGATCCTGCTGGAACTTGGCAACGTTTATTTGTCTGATTATAATCCACCGCCGGCACGAGTGATTGAACTCTTGATTGTTGATGAAATCTCTTGATTGATGATGATGGGTTTCAGGATGAGTTGTTTCAATTTGTGGAGTACGCTGATGATGCAAGTTTTACAACCCACATTCTGGTCACACGCCAGGTGCCAACACCACCCCAGGGCCTGGATGCCATACACCAGTTTAAAGTGTGTCACAAGGATTATAGAATATCAGCGGCTATCAGGGGCCCTGCCATTTATTATGCTGTTTCACACTTTGTGTGTTCACATTTTAGTACTTGAATCAGCAGGCGCGGAGGTAAGGGTAAATGTACATGCATCGCCCGTGAAAGAAGGGACCAGTCCGCGATGGCAATTCCCGGGGCTCTCACAGCTTCCTTCAACGATCCCGAGCACGCCGACGTGCGACTTCACCTGAGCACGGCTGCACCAGGCGACCAGCGACCAGCGAAGAAGCCGCGCACGAGGAGAGGCACTGCGACTGAGGCATGCAAGCCCCCCCACGCGTGCAGCTACTACGCGCACGCTCTTGTGTTCAGCGCCCAATCTGCATACTTCAAGGTGCGTCAGTGCATGTACGCACTGGCACTGTGAGGGCAGAGGGGGGAGGGTGCTCACAGCGCGGACGCATGGTTGCATGTACTGGCGCATGGCATGGCGCATGGCGCTGGTCGCGCATGCACATTAACACATGCCCACCTTGACGTTTCACACAGGCTCGCCTGGGCCAGGACAGCAGCCGCTTCAAGCCGGACGATGTGGGTGGCGCGGGAGGCTCTGACTGTGCCAGCACCAGTGGCCGCGTCAGCACCTGTGACGGCGTCGGCAGCATGCCGCAGATTCGCTTTGAGATCGTGGAGCACGTTGACGAGGCAGACCTGGAGGCGATGGACATGCTGCTGCGCACGCTGTACAGCGCGCAGGTGGAGTCCACAGACGCAGAGGTGCTGCTGCGCGCGCTGCACCTGGCAGACCGCTTCCTCGTGAGCGCGCCCGTGGCGCAGCTGCTGGCATCACGCCTGGTGCTGGTGCCGGGCGATGCCATCACAGCCGACATCGTGCAGCTGGCGTTCAATGAGCGCTCAGGCACAGCTGTCAAGCTGCCCAAGGAGTTCCTGGCAGCATGTGACAGCCGCCACCCTGCTGTGGTATTTCGCCACGTGCCGGAAGTGGTGTGGTCGCCCGACCTGCTGGCTCGCTTCTGCTCTCTGTCGCACGCTGCTGTGCTAGTCTGGGCTGCAGATGGCGGTCTGGAGGTAAACAGTGAGAACGACGTCGTGTTCCTCGTGTCTGAGTGGGTGGAGGCCCAGAAGATAGGTGGCCGCCCCTGCAGCACAGCGCAGCTGGAGCAGCTTGTGCACACGTTGCGCCTGTTGGACTGCGGCCCCGCCTACCTGCAGTTTGCCCTGCCTGCCCTTGACTGGTTCAAGAGCCGCCGCAAGTCTCTGTGCAGGTTGACACTGTCCCGAGGGCTCACATATGCGGGAGTGAAGTTCACAAAGCCGTCTTGCACTCCGGATGCATGGACCGCCGAGCCGCGTGAGCGGCTGGCGGAGTGCGAGGCGGTCTTGGAGTGGCACGTCAGTGCTGAGAAGCTGGAGGAGCTGGACGCCGATGGGGTGAACAACCTCAAGTTGGGCTCTGTGTTCTCCAACGGCTTCTGGATGACGGCATACCTGCAGCGCCGTGCGAGCAAGACGACCCCTGGTGAACTCACGCTTGGCTGCTTCGTCAAGGTCGACGGCGCCTCTATGAGCAGGGCCGTGCCGTGGCCCAAGCAATTGCGGTGGCATTCTCCTTCTCGATGCAGCTCGGCAAGGCAGCAGGGAGGGGCCCGGTCATCTACGTCGCCGCAGGGTCCGACAGCATGGGGTTTGTCGACAGCCTATCCGCCTCTG
This sequence comes from Chlamydomonas sp. UWO 241, assembly GCA_016618255.1. Classification (NCBI taxonomy): domain Eukaryota; kingdom Viridiplantae; phylum Chlorophyta; class Chlorophyceae; order Chlamydomonadales; family Chlamydomonadaceae; genus Chlamydomonas; species Chlamydomonas priscui. The sequence goes on from VFSX01000571.1 coordinate 76,103, forward strand.
CCGCGTCTGTCGCCGCGCTGGTGGCGCCGCACCTGGAGGATGGCCAGCTCAATGGCAATGTCACCTTCTCCAACGTGGACCGGCTGGGCTGCCGCGCGTGAGCGGCTGCCGTGCTGTGCGGAGCGTTCTCACTCTCTTAAATGGTCATGGTGCTGTGTGTATGCCCCCCGAACGATGAGAACACACCTGGCAGCCGTGCTTTTGTTCAGTGTTTCTCCTCTTTCCGTCAAGCTTGTGATGAAAAACACCGCCCCCAGTCTTCTCATATATGCGATGGCCTCTACCAGAGTTTTCTGCACCAAAGTTTCTCACCCTGCCAATTGTAGGATGCCTGCATGGCCCAACAGCAGGGTTGACGGCCTGCCCTGTAAACTCTTTCTGTGTTTGGCCGCTCCCTGGTAGGCTGGCGCGCTGCATGGCCTTGCGGGCTATCCTAGTAGAGCCCCCCCTAGACGTGTAGTCTGGGCCTTAAATTGCACCCCGGGGTCCCTTGGGCGCGCACGTGTAAAACCTGTAAAACCTGTGTTTGGCCTCTGCTCGGGTTGTCTGCACCCTTCGCTCCCTCTTGATTGCTGCACGTCTATGCCATAGCAGCAGCAGACGTCAAAGCCTGCCCTTATTTACAACCTCTCTCGGATTTAACCATCCATGCTGTTCTTTACAAAAAGACACAACCAACCCAAGACTGTGCATTGGCAGCACAGCCGCCTTGTGCAAGGTCCAACACAGCCGCTACAAGCGGGCCTGCCTCTTGCCACGTGCACGCCGCACGCACATCAGATGCCTGAGCTGCCGCTTATCTGGCCAGTGTACATCTCCAGGGGCAGCAGGTCGAGTGTGGAGGTCAGACGTTGAGCACCGCGAGGCGCTGCGCACTGCCGCCGCAGCCGTCGCGCACTGCCTCCACCTCGACCACCCGGCCACGCAGTGCGTCGGCCTATGCCTGCGGCATGCCAACCTGCCGTGCACACTCGCACGCGGTCAGACGGTTACATCCACCACTAGTGTGGTTGAAGCAGGTCATACCCACCTAGATGTGAAGCGCGTCGCCTCTGCCTGCGTAATTGCGTGCCGGTGCTTTCATCAGGGTGTGCTAAAACACTCGCCCGCCTTGGTGCGTGCGCACACTTAACACACACACATGCGCGCACACGGCCATCCCAGGCGACGTGGCGTTGGGAGCGGGCCGCAGAGTAAGTGAGCGGCATCACTTGGTAGGCTGGCGTGCTGCATGGCCTTGCTCGCTATACTAGTAGAGCTCCCCTAGACGTGACGTCTATGCCTTAACTCACGCCCCGGGGTCCTCCGGGCGCGTACATGTAAAGACTGTAAAAACTCAGTGGCATCACTGACCTGTGAGCGCATCAAGGATGTGCCTCACGATGGAGGGCCGCCGCTCAGCACGCAGCTGTCGTCAAGGCCAAGGAGCGGCCGCGCCGCAGCTTCATCGTGTGCCGCGTCGGCAGCGGACGTCGTCCCACAGTGAAGACGGAGCCACACGACGCCGGCAGCATCCCGCACACACCCGCAGGCCCCGCGTCTGCTGCAGGGGCACACGTCACCGCAGGCGGTTTTACACGTACACGTACGCGCCCGGAGGACCCCGGGGCGTGAGTTACGCCTTTCACCACAGGTGTGCAGCAGCCAAGGCTGCCGCCTCCCTCTCTTAGGGCACAGGCCCCACCAGAGTCTGTGGTTGAGCTACAGCTCAGCTGGAGTGGATCTGCGAGCTGCGTGGATCTGCCGCCATGCACCCACTGACCTCCACCAGTGTGTCTTGATGATGGGCGCACTGCTTCTGGGGGTGCCCGGTGGTGGAGGCGGTGGTGGTGGCTGCTGCTGCAGCAGCAGCTGCCCTCCCTGCTCCTACGCCGGTGGTCACGCGCCGCCAGCTGTGACTGCTACAGCCTCCCCGCTGGGGTGCAGGCTGGTGTGTGGGCGGTGGTGGCTGCGCTGTTGGTGGACGCCATGGAGCACGGACGCCGCCACCTAAGCCCTAATAAACCCTTAACCCTGCCTTAACCCTAAAACCCTAACCCCTAACCCCTAAACCCCAAACCCTTTGCCCTAAACCCTAAACCCTAAACCCTAAACCTGTAGTGTGCGTCACGCGCGTCACACGCCCGCGGGGTGGTGTGCTGCCTCTAGGTCATGCGTCGGCGGTCGCGCATGCGGGGGGAGCTGGCGACGGCTGATCTGTGGGACGCGCTGTCGTGCTTTGCTGAGGGTGGCGTGGTACCGCGCGGGTGGGCGGATGTGGTGGCTCGGCCCACCCCTTTGTTGGAGTGGTGGACGGCAGACTCGCTTTGACCAAGAAGTCTTAGGTCCCTGTGGGGATGGGGTTTGTGAGGCGAGGTGGCGCCACACGCAGAGGCGGGCGCGCTGGGGTTGCTGGGGAGGGTGCGAAGGTGGGTGCCATGTTCGGCCGTTTTGATTGGGTTGGGGTTTGCCGTCTTGGTTCTTTTGTGGTCCTGGCTGTATAGCCTTGATGATGAGAGTTTTACAATCCACTGATACAATAGCCGCTTGTACCTGATGTCTGCCTCTGACTGCTTCAGGGTAGTGTTACATACACCCCCCCTCCAGCCCGTCATGCCTGTGCCCCTAAGCCGGGCCAAGGCTCTACAGTGGCTAGCAGGGAATATGCGCCCTCTAGCTGCGGGTGGGAACCAAGTGTGGGGTTCTCACTGGGCTTGCCTACCGGGCCGGGTGGGCAAGACGGGAGCACTTTGACACCCAACAAGTGCAAGTGCAATGCAGGAGCACTTTGACACCCAAAACACGGCATCCACGCTGTGTGTTACAGGTAGAGTGTGGTGCTTGACTGAGCTGCTGCTCGCTTGGATTGGCGCCCGCCGCCGCGTGTGGTTGACGTACTCTCGGGAACCTCTCTTTTGACAGGCCTCCCGCAGGCCTCCCTCCCGCTTTGATTGATACTGCTGGAATTCAGCTGGAACTTCATTTTTTTCAAGTTGTGACTTAGAAGGATAGTTCGGAGTTGTGACTGACTGCCGGCATGTGCCTGATGCTGATGCCACCAGGCGCTGTGTCCCGCTTTTGTCGCCGCCAAGGCTGCGGGCAAGCGGGTGCAGTTCCACCGCGCGCGCCTCGTGGTTGACGGCGAGTGGGTGGCTGCACCTGCTTGCTAAGTTGCACCCCCTCTGGGGGGGTGTATGAAGGGGAGGTGGCGCCGCACGCGCTCGGTGGCGGGTGAAGTGTGGTCGCTGGGTAGAGCGCTGCGGCAGGTGAGCTACCAGCCCCGCTTCTGGTGGTTTGGGGGACGGCCTCTGGTACCTTATGGTTTATACCTTGGACTGCCCTCCACCCACCGGAGGGGCTTTGGTGAGGTGCCTGTGGCCTGTGCTGCTGCTTGGCGCCCACCACCTAGTGGCGCCCACCACCTGGGTGGCGCTACTGTGGGCTACTTTTGTAGCTTGACCTTTTGGTGGGCCTTGTGCTTGATAGTTCCGCTGGAACTTTGGAACTGATTGTGACGCCGGCAGTGGATGAGTAACACTGCTCTCTCTACTCTCTGATGGGCCTCAAGATGAATTGTTTCAATTGGTAGTAACAGGTCTCTTCACCACCACTGGGAGCCACCCAACCAGGCGACGCCAGTGGCCCCAAGGGTCCAGAATACCAGCTGCCACTGCGCGACGTGCACTCGCCTGCACCACACGCTGCGAGCGTCGACCTACTTTGGTTCACACTTTGGGTGCAATCTTCATATCTTCTGCACTTTGGGTGCAATCTTCACGATCATGGGCCCTATCTGAGGCGACTGCACGGCGCCCGTGAAATAGGGGAATGGCACTTCCTGGGCACTTCGCAGTAGCCTTCACAGCAGCCTTCAACGATCCCGAGCACGCCGACGTTCGCCTCCACCTGAGCACCGCTACTGTCGACCAGCCACCAGCCAAGAAGCCCCGCAAGGGCGCCAAGGCGCGGAAGGGGGCACCTGCGACTGCGCCGTGCGCGCCCTCCCACGCGTGCAGCTACTCCGCGCACGCTCTCGTGCTCAGCGCCCATTCTGCGTATTTCAAGGTGCGTGGGTGCATATACACACTGGCATGTGAGTGCAAGGGGGGGGTTATCACGCAGCGCGCGCGGACTGTTGCATGCATGGCTCATGGCGCTTGGCACATGGCGCATGCACACTCAGCGACTGATGCCCCGCCGCATGCCTTTGCACCAAACAGGCGCGCCTGGGCCAGGACAGCAGCCGCTTTAAGCCAGACGATGTGGGTGGCGCAGGTGGCTCTGACGGCGCCAGCAGCAGCACGCCGCAGATCCGCTTTGAGATCGTGGAGCACATTAACGAGGCAGACCTGGAGGCGATGGACATGCTGCTGCGCACGCTGTACGGCGCGCAGGTGGAGTCTGTAGACGCAGAGGTACTGCTGCGAGCGCTGCACCTGGCAGACCGCTTCCTCGTGAGCGCGCCCGTGGCACAGCTGCTGGCGTCACGCCTGGTGCAGGTGCCGGCCGATGCCATCACAGCCGGCATCGTGCAGCTGGCCTTCAGCGAGCGTTCAGGCACAGCTGTCCTGATGCCCAAGGAGTTCTTGGCAGCATGTGACAGCCGCCACCCTGCCGTGGTGTTTCGCAACGTGCCGGCAGTGGTGGAGACGCCCTGCTGGCGCGCTTCTGCTCTCTGTCGCACGCTGCTGTGCTGGACTGGGCTTCAGATGGCGGTCTGGAGGTGAGCAGCGAGAACGACGTGGTGTACCTTCTGTCTGAGTGGGTGGAGGCCCAGAAGAGCGCTGGCCGCCCCTGCAGCGCAGAGGAGCTGAAGCAGCTCGTGCACATGGTGCGCCTGTCCGACTGCGGTCCCGCCTACCTGCAGTCTATCCTGCCTGCCCTCGACTGGTTCAAGAGCGGCCGCAAGTCTCTGAGCAGGTTTGCAATGTTCCGAGGGCTCACAGATGCGGGACTGGAGTACAACGACACGAGTAGCACTCCGGATGCATGGACCGCCGGCCCTCGTGAGCGGCTGGCGAAGCGCGACACGGTCATCGAGTGGCACGTCAGCGCTGAACAGCTGGAGGACGCAGCGGAGAAGCGCCTCGGGGTGGGCGCTGTGTTCTCCAACGGGTTCTGGATGACGGCGTACCTGCATCGCCGTGCGAGCAAGACGACCCCTGGCGAATTCATGCTTGGCTACTTCGTCAAGGTCGACGGCGACAGGATGACCAAGGCCGTGCCATGGCCCGAGCAAGCTGCAGTGGCATTATCCTGCTGGATCGAGTTAGGCAAGGAAGCAACGGAGCGCTCGAGCGTCCGAGATGTCATCACAGGGGCCGAGAGCTGGGGGTGTATTGACTTTCTGGGCGCCTTGGCCGCGTCTGTCGCCGCGGCGGTTGCGCCGCACCTGGAGGACGGCCAGCTCAAGGGCAAGGTCACCTTCTCCAACGTGGACCTGCTGGGCCGCCGGCGCAGCACGTGAGCGGCTGCGTGCTGAGAGGAGCGTCCTCACTCTCTCTGTGCGGTGCCTCCCCCCCGAATGATGAAAACATGGATTCATTCCCTGCCGCTGATGAGGTCGGCACAGACGGCGCGCGCCTTGCTCGGTGATTATTCGTCTTCTGTTCAAGTTTGTGAACAAGACCCCGCCACCCAGTGATTTTGTTGTCAGTTTTTTTGTTATTGTTTTGGGGCCAGCCGGCGCGCGGACAAACGTACCGTTGACCGCCTTATCCGCTGACTTAGCGTTGACCAGTGCGGAAGTGCCCCCAAAGCCCCACACTGCGCCTCACACTTACTTAATGGCCCCGCCCCCCCATGGTCCCCAAAGTGGACCCTCGACTTAATTGTCTTGTGGCAAAATGGCCCCAAATGGCCCCAAATGGCGAAAACGAAATCATTGCCGCTGCCGCAGTGGAGGTCTCTGCCCCTTTCTTCCCCTCCCGATTGCAGGACGCATAGAAGCAGGACGGCCTGCTCTGTAAAAATATCTCGATTTGTTTCATCCACGCCGTTCTTTACGCAGACACACCACCAACCGCGCCCAAGACTGTGCATTGACGGGTTTTACAGGTTTTACACGTGCGCGCCCAGAGGACCCCGGGGCGTGATCAGAGGCCTAGACTACACGTCTAAGGGAGCTCTACTAGTTGAGCCCGCAAGGCCACGCAGCGCGCCAGCCTTGCAGGGATTGTGCATTGACGGCACAGCCGCCTGCGCGTGGGGGCCAACACACGGCACAGCCGCAACGAGTCGGGCCCCCTCCCCCTCGCCACGTGCACGCCTCACGTGTAGCCCACGCCTGTGCTGCCGCCGTCCTCGCCGGTGTGCAGCTGCAGCTGCGGCAGCAGGTCGAGCGTCGACCGCCGCGAGGCGCTGCGCACTGCGGCCGCTGCCGTGGCCTCTGCCACATCGCGCGCAGCCTCCACCTCGACCACCCGGCCACGCAGTGCATCGGACTCCGCCTGCGGCGTGCCAGCATTGTGTAGTGCGCACGCACACAGTCAGACGGCCAAATAAGCCACTTGTGCGGTTGAATCAGGTCATGTCCACTCGAATGCAGAGCGTGCCGCCTCGGCCTGCAATACTGCGCGCCATTGCCGTTGTCAGGGTGGTCTAAGATTCGGCCGCATCTTGGTGCGTGCACACACACACACACGGTAACATGCATGCACGAAAGCGGCCCATCTCAGGCGATGCGACACAGTTGAGAGTCAACAGCATATTTAGTTGGCAGCATCACCGACCCGCGCGCGTGCGGCCTTGGCGTCATCGGCAGCGGCCGCTGCCACTGCGTGCGCGCGTGCGCCTTCCAGTTCCTCGCGTGCGCCCTCGAGCTCCTTTGACTGCTCCTGCAGCGACGCCTGCACACATGCACAGTCACAGTGACGGTGACACCGGCTTTAGTCCTAATACCCCCGCCCCGACCCACGTGGCCCTGACAACACCCACACACACAAAGTCATCGTTTCGTTGTGCGAGCATGAGCCGCATATAGGCACACACCGACACGCAGACAGACAGACAGAGTGACAAGACAGATAGACAAACTAGATAGGCAGACAGACAGACACGCACAACGCACATGCCCAACGCGGCGGCAGCAGCGTTGGCGGCGGGGCAGCAGACAGGCTCCGGAGGGGCACGCTACCCCTCATGGCAGCCCCAGACCAGTCGCGTGCCGCGATGCACATATATCGTTCGCTTTATCAACTCCCACGTCCCCAACAGTAAAACCATGCATGCATGACAGGGGTTTCCTAGCCGATCGGAATCCGATGAGGAGACAGCCCCAAGGGCGGTTTGCCGATGGGGAGTGAGGAGGGAGTTCAGAAAAGCTGGAGACACCCACCCCCCTACACACCTGCAGCTCCTCTGCTGCCCCCTCCAGCGCCCCAACCGCCGCCGCCGCCTCGCGTGCTCCGGCCGACGCGTGCTTGCCCCGCGCGTGCGTACACATACACCCACCCCCACACCCCCACCCCCCACACACACCTGCAGCTCCTCTGCCGCGCCCTCCAGCGCCCCAACCGCCGCCGCCGCCTCGCGAGCACCAGCCGACGCGTGCTCGCTCCATGCGCGCGCCGACGCCGCCCATGCGCCCTCCATCGCACGCTGGAGCGCCTTGGCGCCGTCACCCATGCCGGCCACCTAGTTGAGGGTTGAGGGGGGTTGATGTTTTGAGGGGTTTAGGGTAAAGGCTGCAGCGTGCCCCCATCGCCTTGGCGCCGTCGCTCATGCCGGCAACCTAGTTAAGAGAAGGTGATTTTTTTGGGTTGAGAGTGAAGGCTGCAGTCGCCCACAATTGCACGCTGGAGCGCCTTAGCGCCGTCGCCGCTGCCTGCCACCTGGGGGACGGGGCTTGTTGGGTTTCAGTGGTTCTAGGTCTGTAATTCTAGGGGCTTTGCGGTAAGGTGTACAGGCAGGGATTGCTTCTGCAGACGTGAGCAGGTGCAGGGGCTACAGGTGCAGGGTGCAGGTGCAGGTGCTACGCAGCTACTGTGCCCACCTCAGAGCGCAGCAGCGCGAGCGCGACGGACAGCACCTCCTCGGGAGTAGCTGCAACGACCACCCCGCTGTACACCCACCGAGGGATAGCTACTCAAGGGACAGCAAACGCTGGGGCTACACAGCCACTGCACCCTCGAGAAGCCCACCCACAGAGGCAGATGCAGAGGCCTGGGAGGCTGGCGCGCTGCGTGGCATTGCGGGCTCTCCTAGTAGAGCCTCCCTAGACGTGCAGTCTAGGCCTTGAATCACGCCCTGGGGTCCTTTGGGCGCGCACGTGTAAAACTTGTAAAACCCACAGAGGCAGATGCAGATGCAGGGGCTGCAGGGGCTGCTCCAGCAGGGGCTATGCAACTACTGTGCCCACCTCAGGGCGCAGCATCGCTAGTGCGACGGACAGCGCCTCCTCTGCGCCCGCCTCCAGCTGAGTGCGCATGGCCTGCGTGTGGAGCATGCGAACACAGGGTTGAGGGATCCAAGCCTATCTGTCTGTCTGTCTGTGTGTGTGTATATGTCTGTGTGTGTGTGTGGAACAGACAGCGCCTACTATGTGTGTGTGTGTGTGTGTATGTGTGTGCCTGTCTGTGTGCGTGTGCAACGGACAGCACCTCCTCTGCATCGGCCTCCAGCTGTGTACGCGCGGCCTGCGTGTGCGTCAGATGCGTGTGCGTGGAATGAACGTGGAATACACATGAATGCATGCCACGATGGGCACTATGCCGATCTGTGTGTGCGGGTGCGTGTGTGTGGAAAGCGACTCTCCTCTGAGTCGTCGAGCTGCGTGTGCGGAATACACAGGGGTGCACCATCGGTGTTGCGCTGATCGGATCTGACACGTTTGTTGTATGCGTGTGTGTGCGTGCATGCGTGTGTGTGAGTGTGGGTGTGCGTGCATGTGTGTGTGTGTGTGTGTGTGTGCACGTGTGGCCGCCATTGCCCATCGCGCTAGCATGATGCGGGCAGATAAGCAACACGGCGAAGCAAACCCTCCGCTGCGCTCATTGCTGACACATGCACACGCAAGCACACAAGCACACACACACGCACATGCACATACACGCATGAACAGACACAGACACAGACAGACACACACCCACATATGCACACACACACACACACATGTAGCTCTGCCGCACGTGCATCGACGCCCCCTCCCACCCCCATTGCTGAAACCGCGCGGGTGACACACACAGACACGCACACACATGCACACACACACTTGCGAGCACACACACGCATGCACCCACCCACACCTACCCACAGCCTACCCACCCACCCACCCACCCACAAGCACACACACATGCACCTGCAGCGCTGCCGCGTGCATAGCGACGCCCTCCGCCGCGCCCATGCGTAGATCGTCAAGTGTGGACACCACACTCGCGAGCTGCGCCTCTAGGTGCGCGCACCGTGCCTGCGTGTGCACGCACACACACGAGGGGTTTGGGTTAAGGGTTTGAGGTTCAGGGTAGGGTAAAGAGTAGGGTAAAGGGAAGAGGGTGGATCCCGCACTCGCGAGGTGTGCCTGTAGGCGCGTGCACCGTGCCTGCGTGCACACACACACACGAGAGGTTGGAGTTTATGGTTTGAGGTTCAGGGTAGAGGTAGAGTAGAGGTGGAGGGGGTAGAGTAGAGGGGAAGGGGGAGAGTAAAGGTCAGAGGGGGAGGTTAGAGTAAAGGGAAGAGGGTGGATCCCACACTCGCGAGGTGCACCTCTAGGCGCGTGCACTGTGCCTGCATGTGCACAAACACGGGAGGTTGGGGTTAAGGGTTTGAGGTTCAGGGGAGGGTTTAGAGATAAGGACTTAGTGTGGACCCCACAATCGCGAGCTGCGCCTCTAGGTGCGCGCACCGTGCCTGCGTGTGCACATACACACGGGAGGTGCGGGTTGAGGGCTCAGGGTAGGGTTAAGGGTAGGGTAAAGGGCTTGGGGTGGCACTTGCGAGCCTCCAATGCTGATGCGCATAGACACTGCTGATGAGTTGTGGTACAGACGGGAGAGCAGACACACGGGGGCGGCGAGGGCAGGCACGGGCATATGGCGTGAGTTGACAGTGAGAGGCGAGCCTCTAAACGCCTGCACCGTGCCTGCATGCGCACACACAAACGGGAGGTTGGGGTTTGTTAGGGTTTAGGATAGGGTTCATTTTAAGGTCAAGGGAAGCGGGTGGACCCCACACATGCAAGGTGCACGCACACACACGGGAGGTTGGGGTTTAGGGTTCAGGGTAGGGTGCAGGGCAGGGTAAAGGGCTTGGATGCGACACCCACTTGCAACACCTGCGTGCAACACCCATACACAAAACCCGTGTGCAACACCCATGTGCAACACCCACATGCAACATCTACTGCAACACCCATGTGCAACACCCACGTGCAACATCTACTGCAACACCCACGTGCAACATCTACATGCAACACACACGCGCAACACACGCGTGCAACACCCATGTGCAACACACACGTGCAACACCCATGTGCAACATCCACATGCAACATCCATGCGCAAAACCCAGGCGCAACACCCACATGCAACACCCGCGTGTAGCACCCACCTGCAGCGGCTCGACGCCCGACACATGCAACACCCATGTGCAACATCTACTGCAACACCCATGCGCAACACCCGCTTGCAACATCTACATGCAGCACCCAGGCGCAACACCCATGTGCAACACCGGCGTGTAGCACCAACCTGCAGCGGCTCGACGCCCGACACGTGCACCGTGCGCACCGCCGCCTCTGTCGCTGCTGTGTGCACGTGCTGCAGCAGTGAAGTCACGTGGTCGCGCAGCTGACTGATGGCACCGTCCCACCCGCCTGCGTGCGTGCGTGCATGGCAGATGAAGAGAGGCCACTGCTGTGCAAGTTGGTGGTGCAGCAGCGCGGATACGTGTGGCGCCGTCCCACCTCCCCTGCGTGCGTGCATGGAAGATTAAAAGAGGTCACCCCTGAGCATGCCAGTTGGTGGGGCATGGTGCAGCAGCAACGATGACACGTGGTCGCGCAGCTGACCGATAGCACCGTCCCACCCGCCTGCGTGCGTGCATGGCAGATTGAGAGGCAAGAGGGCACCGATGTGCACGCGCGTCACTTGGGACCAAGGCGATGGAGGACAGTGACATCCACGTTTGGACAGCACCGAGACCCACATCATGAGCAGGAACCCTGGCCCATATGGGTGCTTGCGTTGCGCCCAACATGATGATGAGCTGTGTACATCCACTGCCGGCTGTCACAATCAGTTCCAAAGCTCCAGCGGGACACAAGAAAAAACAGACACGAGGCCCACCAAAAGGTCAAGCTACAAAAGTAGCCCACGGTAGCGCCAACCACGTGGTGGCAGGCACCAAGCAAGCAGCACCTACTTTTGCAGATGGCAAGTTGTAACATCCCCGTAAGCAGGCATTCCAACACGAGCTTTCAGATCAGGAGGCCTGTGTATTGATATCACCTGCGCCCGCACTGCCCCCAGCTCCGCCCAACAGCATGAAAGGTCATGCGGCAGCTCCCTTCTATGCCTTCTCAAACCTTGACACCATACTTGTGAGTAAATCAGCAGCAAATCACAACGGAGTGAATGAAGTCCTATAGTGAAGGGATCTCACCTGCGCCCCCAGCTCCGCCCAACAGCGTCAACGCAAGGTCGTGCGGCAGCTGCAGCAGCCGTGACAGCGCAAGCATGGCAGACCGCAGACCGGCGCACTCCGCGGTGACCGCCTGCGTGCGTGCGTGTGTGCGCGTGTGTGTGTGTGTGTGCTCGTGTGTGTGTGCTCGTGTGTGTGTGTGTGAGTGTGTGTGTGCTCATGTGATGTCAGCGTCGACGCAAGGTCGTGCGGCAGCTGAAGCAACGGTGACAGCGCAAGCATGGCAGACCGCAGGGCTGCGCACTCCTTGGTGCCCGCCTGCGTGCATGTGTATGTGCGTGTGCGCGTGCGTGTGTGTGCTCGTGTGATGCCAGCGTGGGTGCAGGACCATGTGGCTTCTGCAGCAGCGGTGACCGGCCTACGTGCGTGCACCAGGATAGCTGAAATGCGCGACACAGGGCACCACACGACAGTGCGTTTTGGCGGGTCCCCCCCCCAGCTGACAGCTTGTGCACACACACACACACACACACACACACACAAACACACACTTACACACACACACCTCGTGCTCCGCCGCCAGCCGCGCGTGCCGCTCTTGCAGCGCAGCCAGGTCACTCCGCACTCCATGCACAGCAGCTGACAGCTCGTGCACAGGCCCCAGCAGCGATGCCTTCTTGGGGCTTGAGCTCATGCCCCCTCCGCCCCTGGGGGTGCCGCTTGCGCCCCCGCGGGAGGGGCTGCTGAATCCCACCCAGCCGCCCCCTCCTGCTCCGCCGATGCTCGCCACTGCTGAGCCACATATGCGTGCCGGTAATGTGCGTCAGTTGGGGCGAGTTTGCACACACACACACAAAAAACACATATTTCTGTCTCAGCCTTTCAGTAGTGTTCGTTTGATTACAGTCACGCGTGACAACGGTCACGGCTCGGGGCAGAGCCTGACCTCCACCGGCCGCAGATGGTGACCCGCCGTAAGGCATGGCAGTCACCACCCACGACAGCACCATTCTCCCTAACCCGCTCAAATTCAAAAGTCTGTGGGACACCACGATTCATCAGGGTGGGTGGGTGGTAGATAAAAGGCTGACAACGGAACTGGAAGCCGAAAAGGGAGCGGTGCTAGAGACCCAAGAAGACGGATAGAAATCTTGGGGTGCTAGCACCATGAAGAGGCGCTCCGTACTTCTCAATTCACACTTAGAAAGTAGCTTCCGACATAACCTCCAGTTTTCTACCCATCTACAGATTAAGTAGAAAACCAACACACACACACACATAAAATACACACGCACGAATGCACGCACACACACTGAGATACACACGCATGAATGCACACACACACACACACACACACACATGCTCGTGCCTGCTCCGCCCGTGCTCGCCCCTGCTGTGCCACACGTGTGCCGGGAATGTGCGTCAGTTGGGGCGTGTTTGCACACACACACACACACACACACACACACACACACACGCGTGCGCACTGCCCCACACAGACGGTGGTATCGGCAGGGGCGGCTCTGCTGCTGGTGCCATTGTATTGGGGCTCAGTGTATTGCGGCCAAGCAAGCTTGCAGTCGGATCGCACCTGCGCTGCCGACGCTGCCCACCAGCTGTTGCCTGTCACCGCGGAGTGTTGCCAGGATGGCACCCAGGCCCTGTGTTGTTGTTGTTGTTGTTGTTGTTGCTGTTGTAGTTGCTGCTGCTGTTATTGTTGTTGTTGCTGCTGCTGCTGCTGCTGCTGTTGTTGTTGTTGTTGTTGTTGTTGTAGTTTTCGCTGTCGACGGGGCCCGTGTCTTTGCGCAGTGTGGCCAGGATTGGCGCACATGTGAGCACAGAGACCAAAACAAACAGCATGGCATGTGGTGCCCCCCCCCCCACACCTCAACTGCTGCTGCCCTCTCCACATCTGCCCCCGTGCGCGTGGCGGCCGCAGCTGCCGAGCGGTTGTAAGCAGCAGCCAATCCCCCGCCGTCTCCATCTGCACGTGTGCGGCAGCATGCGTGTGGCAGTGTGTGTGTGTGTGTGTGTATATGTATGTGTGTGTGTGTATATGTATGTATGTGTGTGTGTGTATATGTGTGTGTGTGTGTATGTGTGTGTGTGTGTGTGTGTGTGCGAGAGATCCGACAGGTGCCGAAAGGTTGTAAGCAGCAGCCAATCCCCCGCCGTCTCCATCTGCACGTGTGTGGCAGCGTGTGTGTGGCAGCGCGCGTGTGTGTGGCAGTGTGTGTGTGTGTACCAGCGCGTATGTGGGTGTAAAAATGGGTTGCCGCTGCCAAGTGGTTGTAAGCAGCAGCCACACCCCCGCCGTCTCCCTCTGCACGTGTGCGGCAGCGTGCGTGTGGCAGTGTGTGTGTGTGTGTGTGTGCAAGAGATCCGGCAGCTGCCGAGCGGTTGGAAGCAGCAGTCACCCCCCTGCCTTCTCCGTCTGCACATGTGTGGCAGCGTGCGCGTGTGAGTGTGTGGGCTGCTGCTCCTGCTGAGCGCTGCGTAGCGGTGGCCGCCGTCTCCATCTGCATGCGTGTCAGCGCGCATGTGGGTGTGTACAAAATGGGTTGCCGCTGCTGCCGAGCGGTTGCGGGCAGCATCCGCAGAGCCGTCCCCGCCGTGACCGATGCCACCGTCTGCATGTGTTAGCGCGTGTGCGTGCGGGAGTGCTTGAGAGGAGGGTGTCGCCCACGGGTGCCCCCCCCCCCCTCCTCCACCCACAACACACCCACACAGACCATCATCAGCGTGATTTACCGCCACCAGCCCCATTGCCCCAGATGTCCAGCTCCCCCCCCCCACCACAAGACATGCACCCCCCCACATGCTTGCACACACATGCACCACACACACACACACACACACACACACACACACACACCATCCTCAGCATTATCCACTGCCGCCAGCGCCCGTGCCATCGCCCCGGTATCCAGCTCCCCCCCCCCCCCCCCACAAGACATGCACCCCCCCAAATGCTTTCACACACATGCACCGCACACACACACACACACACCATCATCAGCATCATCCACCACTGCCGTCACCGCAGTGTCCAGCCCCCCCCCACCCCCTCCCCCACCCCATCCCACCACCACCACCATGGGCGCCAGCACTTAACACGCACCCAACACACATGCATTCACACATACACACAGCTGTGCCTGCGTCCGCCACCACCCACACCCACCCACCATCATCAGCATGATCCACCGCCACCAGCGCCCTCGCCATCGCCACAGTGTCCAGCTCACCCCCCACTGACCCCCCACTCCACACACAAGCACGCCATCCACCCAAAAACGGCACACTTTGCCTGGTCCTAGCTAGGGGTGACGGCCTGCCCTTGCAACTCTCTCCCTCCCTCCCTCCTCTCAATGCACCATCACGCACCGCCGCTGCCCAGCGCCCCAGTGTCCCCCCCTCCCACACACACGCAACCTCCACCCAAAAACGGCACACTTTGCCTGGTCCTAGCTAGGGATGACGGCCTGCCCTTGCAACTCTCTCCCTCCCTCCCTCTCTCAATGTACCACCATCCACTGCCGCTGGCCAGCGCCCTCGCCATCGCGCCAGTGTCCAGCTCACCCTTCCCCCCCCCACACACCACCCTCCCACGCACCATCCACCCAAAACACAACATACTTTGTCTGGCCCTAGTGTTGACGGCCTGCCCTTGCAACCTTCTCTCTCCCTCCCTCTCTCAACGCACCATCATCAGCACCATCCACCGCCGGAACCGCCCTTGCCATGGCCCGAATGTCCAGCCCCCCCCCCCACACACAAGACATGAACACACACACACACACACACACACAGGTGGTGGGGAGACACCCACACCCACCCACCATCATCAGCATCGTCCACTGCCGCCAGCGCCCGCGCCATCGCGCCCGTGTCCAGCTCCCCCCCCATTGGCGTGAGCACCGCGCCAAGTGCGATGAGCTGTCCGGCAGCGCCGCGAAGCTGGGACACGGCCTCAGACCTGGTAACGAGATGAGTTGTGTATTGTGTGTGTGTGTGGGGGGGGGGGCAGTGATTTGTGGTGTGTGTGTGTGTGTGTCGACCGGCATCAGCACCGCGCCGAGTGAGCTGTCCAGCAGCGCCGCGAAGCTCGGATACGGCCTCAGACCTGCTCACGTTTTGTTTTGGATTTGTTTATTTGGGGGGATTGGGGTGCAGTGATGTTGTGTGTGTGTGTGTGTGTCTGTGTGTGTGCGTATGCGTGCCGACCGGCATCAGAACCGCGCCGATTGCGATGTCCGGCAGCACCGCGCAGCTGGGACACGGCCTCAGACCTCGTAACGGGATTAATTGTGTATTGTGTGGGGGGGTTGGGGTGCAGTGATGGTGTGTGTGTGTGTGTGCGTGTGTGTGTGTGTGTGTTTGTGTGCCGACTAGCGTCAGCACCGCGCGGAGTGCGATGACCTGCCCGGCAGCGCCACGCAGCTGGGACACGGCCTCGGATATGCACAGGGATAAGTTTGGTAGGGCGAGGCAGGTGTGCATGTGTGCTCTGAACTGCGGTGTGTGTGTGTGTGTGTGTGTGTGTGTGTGTGTGTGGTGAGCTGCCCAGCAGCGCCGCGTCGTCTGCCCCCCCCCCCCCCCACACACAAAGGCGCCCACCTGAGTGCCTGCAGCTCCTGCCGCACCAGCCCCAGCTGCGACGCTGTTGCGCCCTGCACTTTCGACAGCTGCCTGCCAGATGCCACCAGCCACCAGGACATATAACCCTCATTCCTCACACCTCCCACCACCATCCTCCCCAAGGCGCCCACCTGAGTGCCTGCAGCTCCTGCCGCACCAGCCCCGGCTGCGACGCCGTGGCACCCCACACTTTCGCCAGCTGCCTGCCAGCTGCCGCCAAACCCCGACTCTCCCCCCCCCCCCCCACACGAAGGCGCCCACCGGAGTGCCTGCAGCTCCTGCCGCACCAGCCCCAGCTGCGACGCCGTCGCACCCCGCACTTTTGACAGCTGCTTGCCAGCTGCCACCAGCCACTAGGACATACTGTTGAAAATCAATTATTGAAAATCAAACTGAAAACCAAATGTTGAAAATCACACCTGAGTGCCTGCAGCTCCTGCCGCAGCTGAGACAGGACCAGCCCCAGCTGCGACGCCGTCGCGCACCGCACTTTTGACAGCTGTTCACCAGCTGCCACCATGACATACTGTTGAAAATCAATACTCGAAAATCAAACTGAAAATCAACTGGTGAAAATCAAACCTGAGTGCCTGCAGCTCCTGCTGCACCAGCCCCAGCTGACACGCCGTTGCGCCCTGCACCATCGCCAGCTGCCTGCCAGCCCCAGCTTATTACACGTACCCCTCAATCCCCTAGCAGATGCCACCAACCCCCCTCCCCAAATCACCCACCTGAGTGCCTGCAGCTCCTGCCGCACCAGGCCCAGCAACAACGTCGTTGCGTCCCGCACTTTCGACCAGCTGCCGCCAAACCCCGACTCTGGGTCCCCCCCCCACACTAAGGCACCCTCACACGACGGCGCCCACCTGAGTGCCTGCAGCTCCTGCCGCACCAGGCCCAGCTGCGACGCTGTTGCGCCCCGCACTTTCGACAGCTGCCCGCCAGATGCCACCAGCCACCAGGACACATAACCCTCATTCCTCTATCACACCTCCCACCAGCCCCCCCCCAAGGCGCCCACCTGAGCGCCTGCAGCTCCTGCCGTACCAGCCCCAGCTGCGACGCCGTCGCGCCTCGCACTTTCGACAGCTCAGCGCGGGAGCGCGCCTTCATGCCCGCGCGCGTGAGCGTCAGCCACGCGGGCACGGCAGCCGCGAGGCCTCCAAGCATCGCCTCGCACGTTTTGGCAGCCGCGGCGGCGTCCAGAAGGATCTCACGTGCTGACGCCAAGTCATCGCCGACCTGCGTGTGTGTGAGTGTGCTTGTGTGTGTGTGTGTGCGTGTGTGCAAGTGTGTGTGTGGGGGGAAAGGCGGGGGAGGGGGGAGGCCACCGAGCATCGCCTCGCACGTTTTGACAGCGGCGGCGGCTTCCAGAAGGATCTCGCTTGCTGATGCCAAGTCGCTGCCAGCCTGCGTGTGTGTGTGTGTGTGCGTGTGTGCAAGTGTGTGTGTGTGCTGGGATGGCGGGGGAGGGGGGAGGCCACTGAGCATTGCCTCGCATGCTTTGGCAGCGGCGCCGGCGTCTAGAAGGATCTTGCGTGCTGATAAAAAAAAGTTGCTCCCAACCTGCGTGCATGCATGCGTGCGTGTGTGTGTGTTTGTGGGGAAGGGGGGGGGGGGGCACTGAGCATCGCCTAGCACGTTTTGGCGGCCGCTGCGGCGTCCAGAAGGATCTCGCGTGCTGACGCCAAGTCACTGCCGACCTGCGTGTGTGTGAGTGTGCGTGTGTGTGTGTGTGCGTGTGTGCAAGTGTGTGTGTGGGGGGAAGGCGGGGGAGGGGGGAGGCCACCGAGCATCGCCTCGCACGTTTTGGCAGCGGCGGCGGCGTCCAGAAGGATCTCGCGTGCTGATGCCAAGTTGCTGCCAGCCTGCGTGTGTGTGTGTGTGCGCGTGTGTGCAAGTGCGTGTGTGTGCTGGGATGGCGGGGGAGGGGGGAGGCCACCGAGCATTGCCTCGCATGCTTTGGCAGCGGCGCCGGCGTCTAGAAGGATCTTGCGTGCTGATAAAAAAAAGTTGCTCCCAACCTGCGTGCATGCATGCGTGCGTGCGTGTGTGTTTGTGTGTGCGCGTGCGCGGAAGGGGGGGGGGGGCACTGAGCATCGCCTAGCACGTCTTGGCGGCCGCTGCGGCGTCCAGAAGGATCTCGCGTGCTGACGCCAAGTCACTGCCGACCTGGTGTGTGTGAGTGTGCGTGTGTGTGTGTGTGTGCGTGTGTGCAAGTGTGTGTGGGGGGGGGATGGCGGGGGAGGGGGGAGGCCACCGAGCATCGCCTCGCACGTTTTGGCAGCGGCGTCGGCGTCCAGAAGGATCTCGCGTGCTGACGCCAAGTTGCTGCCAGCCTGCGTGTGTGTGTGCGCGTGTGTGCAAGTGCGTGTGTGTGCTGGGATGGCGGGGGAGGGGGGAGGCCACCGAGCATTGCCTCGCATGCTTTGGCAGCGGCGCCGGCGTCTAGAAGGATCTTGCGTGCTGATAAAAAAAAGTTGCTCCCAACCTGCGTGCATGCATGCGTGCGAGTGTGTGTGTTTGTGTGTGCGCGTGAGGGGAAGGGGGGGGGAAGGCGGGCACTGAGCATCGCCTAGCACGTCTTGGCGGCAGCGGCGGCGTCCAGAAGGATCTCGCGTGCTGGCGCCAAGTCGCTGCCAACCTGCGTGCATTTGTGTGTGTGTGTGTGTGTGCGTGTGTGCTTGCGTGCCGACGTCAGGTCATCGCTGACCTGCGTGGTATATGTGTGTGTGTATGTGTGTGTGTGCGTGGTATGTGTGTGCGTGTGTGTGTGCAAGTGTGAGTGTGTTTGTGTGTGTGCGTGTGCTCATGCGCCGACGCGATGACGTTGCCGACCTGCGTGGTGTGTGTGTGTGTGTTTGTGGTATATGTGTGTGTGTGTGCGCGTGTGTGTGTGAGTGCAAGTGTGTGTGCGTGTGTGTGTGTCCACGTATGTGCCGACGCGATGACGCTGCCGACCTGCGTGGTGTGTGTGTGTGCGTATTTGTGATATGTGTGTGTGTGCACGTGCGTGTGTGTGAGTGCAAGTGTGTGTGCGTGTGTGTGTGTCCACGTATGTGCCGACGCGATGACGCTGCCGACCTGCGTGGTGTGTGTGTGTGTGCGTATTTGTGGTATGTGTGTGTGTGTGTGTGTGCGCGTGCGTGTGTGTGAGTGCAAGTGTGTGTGCGTGTGTGTGTGTCCACGTATGTGCCGACGCGATGACGCTGCCGACGCTGCGTGGTGTGTTGGTGTGTGTGCGTAATTTGTGGTATTGTGTGTGTGTGTGTGGTGTGCGCGTGCGTGTGTGTGAGAGCAAGTGTGTGTGCGTGTGGTGGTGTGTCCACGTATGTGCCGACGCGCGACGCTTGCCGACCTGCGTGGTGTGTGTGTGTGCTGTTTTGTGATATGTGGTGTGTGTGCACGTCGCGTGTGTGTGGTGCAAGTGTGTGTGCGTGTGTGTGTGTCCACGTATGTGCGACCGATTGGCTGCTGCCTAACCTGCATTGTGTGTGTGTGTGTGTGTTATTTGTGTATGGTGCTGTGTGTGGTGCGCGTGCGCGTGCGTGAAGTGCAAGTGTGTGTGCGTGTGTGTGTGTCAACGTATGTGCCGACGAGATGACGCTGGCCGGACCTGCGTGGTGTGTGTGTGTGTGTGCGTATTTGCAGTGTGGATGTTTGTGGTTGCGTGGGTGTGTAAGGAAGGGGGGGAGGTGGGCATCGCCCCTGAACGTTGGGAGTTGAAAGGGTGGCGTGCACGCAGCAGCCTCAAACGAGCAGACCACACGAATGGGCCAGGCATCCAAGGGGATTTGGGGATGCGTGCGTGCCGTGGCCGCGCCTGCACGTCTTCATAGGCTCCTTTGTCGCCATCCCCTGGTTGACTGGCTCTGCCCCCTGGCCCCTGACCCGTTCTCGACCGGTTGCTCGGGATGAATGCGGCAGGAGCCCCCCCTGCGTGCTGCAGCTGTCTCACGCGCGCACACTAACACAACAGACAAGCAACACACACACACACACACACACACACCTTGCTCGGGTTGAACAGCAAGGGGCGCCCCTCCTGCTGCGCCTGCTGCAGCTGTTGCGGCGCAGCGCGCTGGCCGCTCTGCCTGTTGTGGTGTATGTGTGCGTGTCGCGTCGTGAGGGCATGCGGTGTCAAGGGCCCCCTTCCCCCGCCGCATGCATGATCGCTCCATGCAAAGCACTCCCCCATCTCGCAGCAAAAATAGGGCAAGAACGCGCTCGTGAGCGGCCATGCACATAGATGGCGGAAAATGGTCATGTGCACCACCGTCCATTCCCAAAGCTGTCTCTTCCAGTTCCATGAGCCGCTGCCATACACATGCGTGAGAAGGCAGCAAATTCTATGCAGTTGTCGCTTGCAGGCGCCCGCGCTTCGCCCCGTCCTCTGTCTCTTCCGGCGTCCCTGGCGCGCCTCCAGCCCTTACATGCACTCATGTTATTTTGCAGCAACAAGAGGAGCCACACACACCCTGTACCCTGTCTCTTCCAAGCGTCTATGAGTGCCGTACCTCTCTTTAAACACTGTCCCATTCGCAGCACACCAACAGGCAGGGTACACGAAGAGAGACACCTCCGTCACTGTGTCTTCCAACGTCCATGAGGCCGCCATCTCCTTGGCAAGCACGGCCCGCGATGCCGGGCTGCCCACCCCATGCCAGGCCACAAAGGGCACTTCCCACCCAAGAAAAAAGAAAAAAGGAAACCCCACCTCGTCCCCTGTCTCTTCCAGCATCCATGAGTGCTGCCATCTCCTTGGCAAGCACGGCCGCGATGCCAGGCCGTCAGAGGCGAGTCACAGCGAGAGGAGAATAGGTGGCGGCGCGGCGCGGCACCGGAGAGGCCCCGGGACAGCTCCCAGTGGGCCACCTGCGTGTGTGTGTGTGTGTGTGTGTGTCCCAGTATGTAACTTTGATTTGAGCTGAGAGAGAGAGTGAGGGAGGAGAGGTGGCTGCGTGCGGCGGCGGCGCCAGAGAGGCCGCGAGACAGCTCCCAGTGGGCCACCTGTGTGTGTGTGTGTGCATGTGTGTGTGTCCCAGTATGTAACTTTGATTTGAGCTGAGAGAGAGAGGGGCTCGATTAACGGAGGCGCGTTCTCGTCGCCGAGCCCTGGACCCAGCAATGCGGCGCTGCTGGTGACGAGGATCTCCGTGCCGATGACGAGCGGGGTAAAATACGACTGCCCCGGCTCCTGCTAGACTGCCCCTCGGTGGAACACTTCAGGAGCGGCTTGCCCGGCGCTGCCATGGCTTGGCGAGTAGCCGCGGCGCTGCCGCGGCCCGTGCTGGGAGACGGCCCTTATCCTCTCCCCATGCAGGACGCCATGCGGCACCGATCTCGACGAGTTGATCGACGAGCGGAGGAGCTGGCGCCCGTCAATGCATGCTGGACATTGGTCAAGATGGCTGCCCGTGGAGGCGGGCTACCATCAGGGCTTCAGCGGTGGCGACCGCCTAGGCAACACAGAGTAAATCCGCTTCACCAATCGCAGCGTTCGTCACCCGCGCTCATCCTCGGGGTCGCTCGTCTGCCGGTGACTGGCGTTGGAAGGTCTTCAGGCAGCCTCCATGACAACTCTGTCGTCCATGTACCCCTGGAGGGTGGGACCTGGCCATGCATGAGGCATGGGGCACCGGCTGAGCCCAATGCAAACGAGAGCTGGACAGCCATGCACTGCCAGGCGGGGACCGTTCCAGTCAGCGCCAGTCGGCTCTGCCCGCTTGACTGGCCACAAGGCCACTACTGTGACCCTGAGGAAGGTCCTCTCTTATATGCTCCTTGCCAGACATGTCTCTCAGAGACCGCTGTTTGGGGTAGTCTAGCCGGCGGGAGCGGTAGTCTATCGGCCGGGAGCCGGCGATACTCTAGTACTTAAGAGTGCTGGAGTATCGGCGGGTGTCTCTAGTAGAAGAGTAGCCTGCTTAGCTGGAAACCCCGTGTTACTGTTA
>VFSX01000289.1:0-2500 GCA_016618255.1 Chlamydomonas sp. UWO 241
ACACACACATAGGGTTGTGGGGAGCCGTACATCTTCTCCTAAAATGTACGTACATACGCTGTATATACGTACATCCGTACATACGCTGTACATCCGTACATACGCTGTACATCCGTACACACGCACCAGTGGGATGACGCTCGGCACACTCACAGCTGCCTCGTACATCAGTCAATGTGGGAGTGAGTTATGCCATTTGAAAGCTGTATTTACAGGGACCATCGCTACTGTCAGAGTGATCATCATGCACGCTACGATTTTCAGTTAAGCAAGTACTGGTAAAAAATAATGTTGCTGCACGAGCGGCTGCGTGCCTTGCGGGAGCTCAGTGCCCCGCGACCCTCCACCCTTGCCCTCCCCTTCCTCCTCCCGTCCTCAGTTTAGTCCACGACCTGGAAACTAATCTCCTCACACTCGTTGTCCTCCACGTTCAAAATCTTGCTGCTGCCAGTGTTGCAAGTTGGGGCTAGTGAGGACTAGTGAGGGCTAGTGATACGCGCGCGCGCATGCCAGGGCGCCATGCGGTCATGCGCATGCACCATGCATGCTCCATGCATGCACCCCCAACAAGTACATCGCTTATATGTATCTCGAATAGTGTATGTAAATAGCGGGAGAGGACGGGGGCCGGAAACGAGCCGCGGCAGCCCGATGCGAGAGCCGATTCACACTTCCGGCTCGAGGTCGCGAGCCCAGCAGGCCCCCAGATGGTAGAGCGACCGTCCCGTGGCTTCGAGTCGCCCCTGTGTGTGCCCTCTATCCTCCTATCCTCGGGCGACAGATCTTGGCGCGCACTCCACACAAACCGCAAAAACCTTACAATTTGCATTTTTCAGTGCGTACATCTTCCGCTGAAATGTACGTACATACGGCGTATTGTACGGATATACGGATGTACGGTTGTACGCCTCCCCACAACCCTACACACACACATGCACATACACACACAGACTCTGTGTGTGAGACATTTGTGACAGTCCCCACCGCACACACATACACGCACACTTAGGTCCAACGACCCCCTGCGCATCTACCTCCACAGCGGATCTCACTGCTCGGCATGCACACACACACACACACACACACACAGGTCCTACGACCCCCTGCGCGTCTACTTCCACAGCGGATCCCACCGCTAGGCGCACACATATGCACACGCACAGAGAGAGAGAGAGACACACACACACAGAGAGAGGGAGAGAGACACACACGCACGCACGCACACACACACACACACAGGTCCTACGACCCCCTGCGCGTCTACCTCCACAGTGGAGGCCTGGTGCTCATGTCGGGCGAGCCGTACGAACCGATGGGCGCGCTGATGAACGCAGCGGGGGAGGGCGGGGGGCCCGTCGCTGGGGTGAGACGTTGCTCCCCCTGCGAGCCTTAGAAGCCCTAAACCCCAAGTCATAAACTAGGTCCACCTGCTTGTGTCGGGCGTGCCGTACGACGGGCGCGTTCATGAACGAAGCGGGAGAGGGCGGCGGGCTCGTCGCAGGGGTGAGTCGCCCCCCACCCAACCACGCCCCCCATATGAGGTCTCAACCCTCAACCCTTGACTTGGTTCGACGTCTTATGTCGGGCAAGCCGTACGAACCAACGGGCGCTCTGATGAACGAAGCGGGGGAGGACAGGGGGGTCGTCGCAGGCGTGAGCCGCCCATCCCCCACGAGCCTCACTACCAAAACCTGCCTAAAGCTAGGGGTGACTCATCGCTCCATCTAGGAGCCATGCACCTAAACCCTTGAACCCCCAACCCTTTGTTAGCTACCCCCCCCCCCACACACACACACACCCCACACACCCCAAACACAACCTCCCATACTTCCTGGGACACGCGACCAACTTATAACCTGTACGCGCTCCACGTGACCAACACATACACACACACACACACCACACACATACCAGGGCCACGTCACCAACTACGCCCCCCACGTGAACATCTATTAGTAACTTACGTGCCCTCAACAAGGACTCTGTAGTGTGGGATCTCGCCCCCCTCAACACACACACACACACATACACACACACACACACACCAGGGCCACGTGACCAACTATGCCCTCTGAGGCGTGGGACCCCCCCTCGCCCCACCACCACCCAACCCACCACCCACCCACACTCACACACACACTCCCCCACACACAGAGAGAAAGAGAGAGAGAGAGACAGAGAGATTGTTACAGAGAACTCCGAACGGCAGACCTAGATAGGCTGACACACACACACACACACACACACGCACACACACAACCGCCGCCCCCCCCCCACACACACACACACCAGGGCCACGTCACCAACTACGCCCTCAACAAGGACTCCGAAGTGTGGGATCTCGCCCCCCCTCAACACACACACACACACACTCTCCCCCCCTCAACACACACACACCACACACACACCAGGGCCACGTCACCAACTACACCCTCAACAAGGACTCTGAAGTGTGGGACCTCGCCCCCGTTAACACACACACACACACACACACACACAC
>VFSX01000289.1:10000-22500 GCA_016618255.1 Chlamydomonas sp. UWO 241
TTGATGGTCTGCCGATTCCATCAGATAGATCTCGTCAAGAGCTTGAACAATATCTGTATTTGATGGTCAACGGTCAACGCGAAGGCGGCGGTCAAGGCGGTCAACGGGACGTTGGTCCACGCACCGGCTCCCAGAAAATAACTAAAAACTGAAAACAAAATCACTGACCACCACGACCCTGCCAGACTGGGCTGGGCTGGGTGTCACGCCTCACACGCCTCACATGCTGGGCGTGTGAGGCGTGCAAGTGATGTACAGCCGTTGCGTGCCACGCACAGCACCGCCACACGCAGCCGCACTGCTGGGGCACACGCCGGCACACGCCCAGCGTGTGAGGCTGGGCGTGGGAGGCGTGCAAGTGATGCAGACGCTGCATGCCACGCACAGCACCGCCACGCACAGCCGCATTGCCGGAACACGCCACCTGGTGCCACCTGGCGAGCAGACTGAACTTCACCTGCGCCCCGTAGCACGTAGCTGTGCGCGGGAGCGCTTTCTGTTTGGTAGCTGTGTTAGTTGACCTCATGCATCGATCAGTGCTCCGAGCACTGAGTCCGGTCAGCGCCAGTCACTGCCCCCAACGGGCTCGAGCAGCCCTCTTGCGCCGCTCGCCGCACCGTCCAATCATCAGAGGAGAGTCCACAGTAGTGACCAGTGCACAACGACTGCCCTTGTGCTGCCCCCCCCCCCCCCCCACCCACCTGGAAGTGCTGCCAGGCAAGCACAGCAGCTAGCAAGTGCGTTGCAGATTGTGCACTGCAGAAGATGCTTGTGTGCACAACCGACCTCGCCAGGGATCGACACCGTGACATGTGAACCAGCCTTACCGGATAGCCTTACAGGAAAGCACCACAGCGACTTGAAACCGACAAAAATGGGAAGAGCGATGGGGTTCGCTTATCCGCGGTCACACGGTGGCTCTATAAGGCTTCGCTGGCTTCAGCGGGCTTCGGGGCTTCATTTGTTGTCATTTCCTTGATTTTGCCTCGCAATGCCCCATTTCCGCTGTGTTACTTCCGTTGTCACCGCCGTGGATGGGCGGGTACAAGTACCCGTCGGTTACGGCCGTTACTTGTTTTTTCGCCCCCGCCGCCCCTCTCCCGCCCTCTCTCTCGCTCGCTCTGTTCCCGCCTACAGCAGCGCACCATCTGCGCCTCCGTCCGCTGCACCCTGCGTAACGAGCTGCCTGCGGCGTGCGCTGTGGTGCTTGCTTGGGTGCATTTTGCTTGCATGAACGCGCGAGTGAGGGAGCGACAGCTCCCATCAGAGGGCACACACTCTCCCTCGCCTGTCACTGGACTCACTGCACGGAGGGACGTAGTTATCCGGAGGAGCGACACACTATAGTTGACCCACACGACCCACGACCCACGAGGGTGCCCCACGTGGGGCAGCGCAGCGCGAGCACGCGCAGCTCATGGGACGCTGCGGCGTCTCTATGACGCCCAGGTATACGTGTGTGTGTGTGTGTGTGTGTGTGTGTGTGTGTGCGTATACGAGTGCTTGGGAGGGGGTGCACAGGTGTGTGTGTGTGTGGAGGGTCAGGTGTGTGTGTGTACAGGGACAGGGGGGGTGACAGGTGTGCGTGTGGCGGGCGGGGGCAGGCACAGGGGCGTGCATGCGCCTGTTTCTGAGTGTGTGTGTGTGTGTGTGTATGTGTGTGTGTGTTGGGAGGGGTGTCTGCCTAGGGGACGGGCGCTTGGCGACAAGGGCACGCCCCCACGCACCCGCACACCCACAGACACACACGCATCGCATAACGCACGCACGCATCGCATCACACGCGTGTGCGCGTGCGCGTGATGCATGATGCAGGTGAGGAAAATGTGGGTGCGGGAGAAGGGGCACGGTGCTCCAGCGCGGCGGGCGCGCGGTCGCAGGCACGGTGTTTGCTGTCCTCAAGGAGGTGCTCAAGCGTGTGGGTGCGCGCCGACCTGCTGGCCCACCCGGCCAAGGCAAAGATCGGCCTGGAGCAGGCCCACGCGGTGGTGAGGGGCATCCAGACCACACTGCCGCTTGAGGTGGAGCTGAGCGATCGCTCCTGGTAGGCTGGCGCGCTGCGTGGCCTGGCGGGTTCTCTAAGCAGAGCTCCCCGAGATGTGTAGTCTAGGCCTTACATCACGCCCCGGGGTCCTCCAGGCGCGTACGTATAAAACCTGTGAAACCTGGCCCACCCGGACAAGGCAAAGATCGGCCTGGGGCAGGCCCACGCAGTGGTGAGGGACATCCAGGTCGCACCGCCGCTTGAGGTGAGAGCTGAGCGTCGCGGGTTTCGCCATCACCGCTGCCCTTGAGATGGGAGCAGAGCAGCTTGGTGAGGATGGCCTGGAGGGCGTGTCGGCGGTCGTGAGGCAGTGCATCAGCGTGGCGGGTGCGCGGAGCAGCTGCCGGTCGCGGGCATGGTGTTTGACGCGCTCAAGGAGGTGCTCAAGCAAGCGCTGCCCCGGCGACGTCAGGCTGAACGCTGCTCCAAGTGAACGCTGCTGCGGTGCACCACCGGCACCACCACCACAACCACGACACTGCCAGCCTGGGCTGGGCTGGGCGCGTGAGGCTGGGCGTGTTGCATCTGCTGCAGTCGAGCTCCTGGAGCCCGGGGGTCGTCAGCGCCCCACAGCTGCGCCAGGTTTGAGATGTTGCATCCCTCGAGTGGGGACAGCCCTCCAGCTTCCTCCAGCGGTCACAAGTGTCACGTCAAAAAGCGTGTTTCCCTCGAGGTCCTCCAGTGGCCGCAGATTCAAGAGTCTGCTGCTGTGGATGCACACCCGTTGCAGGCGGTGACAGGCTACTGACCGCCTTGATGATAAGGTTGAGCTGTATTGGCAGAAGCTGTGCCTGCTGACCCGCAGCACAGGTTGGCTGAGCGCTGGGACCTACACAGCACGCAGTTGGTAACGCGCGATCAGGGGCGATGCGCTAGATAGCTAGAAAGCGCTAGATAACTAGATAGCGCATGGCGTGGAGCAGGGGAAAGCAGGGGCGTGTGGGGAGCCTGCCATTGCGTGCACGTACCCAAGAGCACGCTCCCCCAACCCCCCCAGCCCCGCACCTACCCAAACCCCCAGCCCTCCAGCTACCACCCCCCCAAGCACACGCCCCGCCCCCAGGCCCCCAGCCCCCACCCACCCAGCACACGCCCCCCCCCAGGCCCCCAGCCCCCCACCCAAGCACACGCCCCCCAGCCCCACCTACCCAAGCACACGCCCCCCAGCCCCCCCCGCCCGCACATACCCAAGCACACGCCCCCGCCCCCCCCCAGCCCCCACCCACCCAAGCACACGCCCCGCAGCCCCCAGCCCCCACCTACCCAAGCACACGCCCCCCACCCCACCTACCAAGCACACGCCCCCCAGCCTCCCACCTACCCAAGCACACGCCCCCCCCCAGCCCCCCAGCCCGCGCCCCCCAGCCCCCCACACAAGCACACGCCCCCCCCCCCAGCCCGCCACTACCCAAGCACACGCCCCCAGCCCCCACCACCCAGCACACGCCCCCCCAGACCCAAAGCTACCCAAGCACACGCCCTCCAGCCCCCCAGCTTTCCACCTACCCAAGCACACAGCCCCCCACCTACCCAAGCACACAGCCCCCCCCAGCCCCCCCACCTACCCAAGCACACGCGAACTGGCACAAAACACTTAAAAGTGTAAATGGGCCAAAACACAACACTTTTGTAAGTAGCTCTCAGACCTAGTAAGCTCCCCACTTCTCCTAATCATCTGCAGACATGGCGGCAGGGAGTGCTTCACAAGCCAGTCAGCTAGTCAGCCGGGGCGGGTCTGGTAGGGCAGGCGCAGGAGGAGAGGCGAGGCCTGCTGGGGCTGTGACACGGCGCAGCACGGGTGAGCACATACCCAGTGAGAGGGATGGAGAGGGGAGAGGGAGGGGGCATGGAGCATGGTGGGGAGGGCGCGTCTACTTCAAGATCGTGGGATTTGCCATTTGCGTTTGCCCTCGCCGACCCGCCTGCCCGCCCACCACCACGCGCGCTCAGGCTCAAGCGCACGCTCGAAGGCACAGGGGCAGCAGTACTACACGGACGACACGCCTGGTGAGGCTCTCTCTCTCTCTCTCTCTCCCTCTTGCATGCACCCCGCCCTGTGCCACCCTGGGGCCGGTGTCGCCGCGCGATGAACACGCGCAACTGCGTGTGGCGTTGTTGGGGCGCGGGGGCAGCACCGCGCTGGACGTGACAACCGCCCGCGATCTTACTCTATCGACTCCGTCGGCGCGTTGAGGGGCTGTGGGCGTCCGGGGATGGAGGGCGTGTTCAGCACGGTGCAACACGTGGGCTGTCAAGTGCTGGCCTGTGGCAGGTTGACCTGTTGACCTGCCGCGCATTCGTGCATGGCGCATGCGTGCGCCGCGCATGCGCATGCGTGTGCAGTGCTGGCCGCCTGTGGTGTAGTGCAACCACAGCTGGCTTGTGGCAGGTGGACCCGCACATGCATGCGTCCTGCATGGCACCCTTCACGATCGTGCCGCGCCCATGAAGGGTGCATGCGTGCCTCGCATGCATGCGTGCCGCGCATGGCGAGCGCATGGCGACACGCCAGCTTCCCCGTAGCTGAGCGGGGCGCGCGCACATGCGTGATACACATGCCCCACAGGCCGTGCACATGTCCTCTCCTCTATGTCGTGAATGCGCCCCGCAGGACTCAAGATCAGCCCGGTCATGGTCATCGGCATGTCGATTACCTTTATCGTGTGCGTTACCGTGCTGCACATCATCGGAAAGGTGGGTGTCGTTGTCGCCATGGCGGTGGCGCGACGCAACAGCCGCGGCACGCTCGTGCCGTGCCCTCCACCACAACACAACACACACGACACACACACACACACACACACGCACGCTCACATCCCACCTTCAGATCCGCGGCGTGTAAGCGGTCAAGCAAGATGAGGCGGTCGGGGTGGGCCAGAGGTGCTCGCTTGGCGGCCAGCGCACCTGCTGAGCTCGCGCACCTGCACCAAGGCAGCGTCGCACATTGGTGCGCTGCCGTCCAACCATGCAGCACGACGCTGCTGCTGGCGGGAGGCGGAAAAGTGCATGCACACGTGTTTGTGTGTGTTTGGGGGGCGCCGTGCTCGTGCACATATCCACCGCAGTGATCTGGTTGGATGCGTGATTGGCGCTCGCTTCGCCAGGTGGCAGCAGCCCACGCGTGCGCAGAGCGCCAATAGCACATGAGTGTGTGACCCAGGCACTAGCACTTGCTTGGCCTCCTACCTAGAGGGGGGAGAGTGAAAGGGATGTAACTAATATAGGCAGAGGGCCACAGGCAGGGGCAAGTTGATGGCACGCGCAAGGAAAAACGCGGCGCCCACGGTCGTGGAACCCCTACAGCTGCCCTGTATACACTCACCAAGGGTCCACGGCCAGAGATCTGTGTTCTGTCACAGCGCCCTCGACTTGTACCCTGCGTGGGTGGCGACTACCTGACCGGTCAGGTAAGGGGTCAGCTGACCCCATAGCTTGGCCCCCCTCGCTTGGCCCCCCGAGACCTGTGCGTGTACGGGAATCTGCAGACTCCCGTACACGCGGAATGGAGTCAGCTATCCGTCGCGCCCGGTCGCGGGCGCAGTCGGCCGAGTTCTGATCGCGGTCGGTTTCGAAACGCACAACTAACCGAAAGTACCAGCTACTAGGTACGGGGGTTATTAGGTACGCTGGTAAACAACGCCACCAGGGTTGAACACGTACTATTTTGTTCTGTCACGCAGGAAGGGCATTTCCCGGCGCCTTACCCATGAGGGTGTGGGCTTGCATGGGCTTGGGCATGGGCTTGGGCAAGTTGTGCAACGTCGGCGCAGCTTCAGTGCGGTGCTGTGTGATGGGCGGGGCATTCCGGGGTCGTTGGTCTTGGGGGTTGTCGTTGCTGCTCGCGCTGCTGTTGGTCCTACGCCTGGACAGCGTGGCCGCATGGACGTGGACGGGGCCGCAAGAAGAAGATACAGAGAAGCTAATTGGGTGGAATGGCGAGGTGCCTCTGAACAAAGAGACAGCCAGCACGTACGGCACATGGGTGCAGCCCCTAAGCTGGCGCCCTTGCTCCTTCCTCGTACACGACCTCATTAGTGAGGCTGAGGCGAGTTGGGGGCACGCGCATGGATGCACTGCATGCGTGCACATGGCCCACGCATGGCACATGCACACACACGCATGGCACATGCACACGCACACACACACACACGCACACACGCACACACACACATACACGCACACACGCGCTCACACACACACACACACACACGCACAAGCACTCACACACACACACACACGCACACACACGCGCGCACGCATGTCCCGCGCAAGGGCGCCCCGCCTGCATGCACACAACCCGCACGCCCCCGGCTGCCCCATGCACGCGCCCGCAGGCCCGCCACATCGTTGAGGTTGCTTGGCCGCACATGAGGCGATCGACACACACACACACACACATACACACACACGCACACACACACACACACACACACACACGCCCGCCACATCGTCGAGGTGTCTTGGCCGCACATGAAGCGGTCGACACACACACACACACACACACACACACACACACACACACACACAGGCCCACCACATCGTCGAGGTGTCTTGGCCGCACAAGAAGCGGTCGACACACACACACAAACACACACACACACACACACACACACACACACACACACACACACACACACACACACAGGCCCGCCACATCGTCGAGGTGTCTGCCGCATATGAAGCGGTCGGCACACACACACACACACACACACACACACACACACGCACACACACACACACAGGCCCGCCACATCGTCGAGGTGTCTTGGCCGCACATGAAGCGGTAAGCGGTGACTAAGCCCTTAAACCCTAAACACTTAACCCTAAACCCTGAACCCTAAACCCTGAACCCTAAACCCTAAACCCTAAAGGTCGACCGTCGTCGGCCCCAACGGCAGCGACGTGCTCGACGACTACCGCACGAGCTACGGCACGTTCCTCGCACGACACCAGGTGATCCAGAGCGGGGCACAATTTTTTTGCATTAGCGGGGTTTGGAAGCCCTGCTTCTAAAAATAAGGAATCACGGTAGGAGGTGAGCGCCCCGGACGCCCAACACGCCAAAATCGCTGAGGGGTGGAACCTCGCCACCCCCGTCTCGCACGAGCTACGGCACGCTCCTCGCGCGACACCAGGTGAGAACCGGACAGGGACGCAGAGAGGCACGCCCTCCCCCCCCCAGCCCCCCCTCCCCCGAGAGAGGCACGCGCCCCCCACCCCTCAGACACACACGCGGCCCTTAGAGAAACACGCACGGCACCAGCTGAGAGCCAGACAGGGACGCAGAGAGGCACGCCCCCCCCCAGCCCCCCGAGAGAGGCACGCGCCCCCCTCACCCCTCAGACACACGCGTGGCCCCCAGACACACGCACGGCACCAGCTGAGAGCCAGACAGGGACGCAGAGAGGCATGCGCCCCCCCCAGCACTCCCCCCCCCCCAGAGAGGGGCACACGCCCCCCTCACCCCCAAGACACACGCGCGGCCCTCAGAGACACACGCACAGTCGGACAGGGGCACGGAGAGGAGTCGGACAGGGGCACAGAGAGGCACGCGCCCCCCCAGCACGCCCCCCCCCCCAGCACGCCCCCCCCCCCCTCGAGAGAGGCACGCGCCCCCCCCCCACACACCCCTCACACACGCGCGGCCCCAAGGGACACACGCACGCCACCATGTGAGACAGAGAGGGCTGCCCCTCCACAGCTCCAACGTCCGAGACGCGCAAGTGAAGGCGGTCATAACGCCTGAGGCGGTCGGGGTGGCGCCTCAGGCAGTGGTGGGCGCCGAAGGTGGCGCCCGAGGCGCCGCCTCAGGCGGTCGGGGTTGCGCCTGAGGTGGCGGCCTCGGCGCGCCTGAGGCGCCGCCTTAATCACGCAGCTGAAGGCAGCGCCTGAGGCGTTGGGAATGTGGCAGGGAGGTCTGATTCGGCACACCATAGGCGTCAAAACAGCGACCCTGTTCCGTACCAAAATCCTTACGTCTGCGACGCAAGTGAAGGCTGTCGTAACGCCTGAGGCGGTCGGGGGTGCGCCTCAGGCGGTGGTGGGCGCCTGAAGCGGTAGGGGTGCGCCTGAGGCGGCGCTTCAGGCGGTCGGGGGTGCGCTTCGGGCGCTCTCGTAGCGCCTGAGGTGGCCGCCCGGTCCGCGCAAGTGGAGGCAGCGCATAAGGGCACCTAGCGCGTTGGGAATTTGTGAGGGGTGTGCTTGAGCCAGAGCACACACAGTGGTGGGCAGGCAACGCGGCGATGGGAGTCGAGAGAGCAAGATCGCGGGTGGTTGTCGCGCCCAGCGTGGTGCTGCCCTCGCGCCACACGCAGGGTTGTGGCGGAGGAGCGCGTGCTCATCGCGCGGTGGCACCGGCACCAGGGTGGCACAGGGCGGGGTGCATGCGAGAGGGAGAGAGAGAGAGAGAGAGAGCCTCACCAGGCGTGTCGTCCGTGTAGTACTGCTGCCCCTGTGCCTTCGAGCGTGCACTTGAGCCTGTGCGCGCGTGGTGGTGGGCGGGCAGGCGGGTCTGCGAGTGGGGGCGAACGCATGACCGATCCCACGATCTCTCAAACAGCACGCCACTCCCCCCCCATGCGCCATGCCCCCCCCCTCTCCCCTCTCCCTCCCTCTCACTGGGTGTGTGCCCACCCGTGCTGCGTCGTGTCACAGCCCCAGCAGGCCTCGCCTCTCCTCCTGGGTTTAGGGTTTAGGGTTGGGGTTTAGAGTTTAGGGTTAGGTTTAGGGCTAAGGGTTGAGGGTTTAGGGTTTTAGGGTTTAGGGTTTAGCTAAACACCTGAACCCCGCCTGGGGTGCGCCTGCCCTACAGTGGTCCCTGGGAAGGATTTTAGTAATTAGTTTTTTGCCGGCTCCAGCAACTTTGACCGCTCATACCAGGCACAATACACAGCGGGTATTCATGCAACGCATGCCGTTGTGCTGCTCTAGGCAACAGCTTTCCAACGCACCGCTCCACGCCCTCTCCCACTAAGTGTGGAGTGGTTTTCTGGGAAATGGGAAATCCGGCTCGGAGCGGTATACGGCTCGCAGGGGAATCACTGCTGCCCTACCAGACCCGCCCCGGCTGACTAGCTGACTGGCTAGTGACGCGCTCCCTGCAGCCATGTCTGCAGGTGATTGGGAGAAGTGGGGTTTGAGAGCGACTAACAACAGGGTGTTGTGTTTTGGCCAAGGGCCCCTGGTTTTGGCGCTGTGTGTTTTACATACACAAGTACTCGAGTGTGTAATTGTGCACAAATATGGTGGGTGGGCGTGTGCTTGGGTAGGGGGGGGCTGGGGGGGGCTGTGTGCTTGGGTAGGTGGGGCGCTGTGTTGCAGGCTCCCAACACGCGTCCCTGCTCCACGCTATGCGCTATGCGCCATCTAGCTATCTAGCACATCGCCCCCTGTCCCCATCACCACCCAAACCACAATACACACGACGCGACAACGTCGCGGCGCCCGCCCTGACGCCTTGGTTTACGATGTTTTTCGGGTCTCTTGCTCGCCCAGCCTGCATGCAAGACCCGCCCCGGCTGACTTGTTGGCCTCAGCCAACTAGCAGTGATTCCCCTGCAACCGAATATCGCTCCGGGCCGGATTTCCTATTTCCCAGGAAATTACCTCACACTTGGCGTGAGGGGGCGTATTCCTCGCCGAGAGCAGCACAACGGCATGCGTCGCGTGAACACCCGATGTGTACAGCGTCTGGTATGAGCGGTCGAAGTTGCTCGAAAAATGTTGCCGGTTCTAAGTTCAAAGTTGCCGGGAACAAATAATTACTTAACATCCTTCCCAGGGGTCACTGCCAACAAGGCACCCAAGACACGAGACCTTGCCCTACCACATCCCCAACGCCCGAGGCGGCGCCTCGGGCGGCGCATTCACTTGCGCGGATCAGGCGGCGCGCCTCAGACGCTCCGAGACCGCCTGAGGCACACACTATAGTGTGTGCCTCAACCACAAGGGTGCACTGGCTCGTGCGTCGCCACAGCCCTTCCACATTCCCAACGCCTGAGGCGGCGCCTCAGGCGGCGCATTCACTTGCGCGGATCAGGCGGCGCCTCAGGCGCTTCGACCGCCTGAGGCGCACCCACGATTGCCTTAGCCGTCGCCTCAGGCGTTATCCAAACCGTCTCGGGTGCAGTGAATCCCCTGCGAGCCGTATGCCGCTCCAAGCCGGATTTCCCATTTCCCAGAAAACCACCACACACTTGGTGGGAGAGGGCGTGGAGCGGTGCGCTGGAAAGCTCTTGCCGAGAGCAGCCCAATGGCATGCGTTGCATGAATACCCGCTGTGTATTGTGCCTGGTATGAGCGGTCAAAGTTGCTGGAGCCGGCAAAAAAACAATTACTAAAATCCTTCCCAGGGACCACTGCTCGGGCGCCATACCGACCGCCTCAGGCGCCCACCACTGCCTGAGGCGCACCCCGAGCCGTCTCAGACGTTATGGCCGCATTCACTTGCGCGGATCAGACGTTGAGATTTGGTAGGGCAGGGACACGACTAGTGCCTCGGATCTCGTGTTGCACGAGAGTAATTGATTTCCTTTTCAGGATTTTAAATTGATTATTCCACAGCCGGAGTTTGCTTTGACCTTGTTGACTGTTGACCTCCCATTGACAGTTTGTCCCAATATATAGGTAAGTTGAAAGCTCTTGACGACATCTATCTGGCGGGCTCGTCAGGCTTACAATCCACTGGATGGGTTGAGCTGTTCTCAAGGTCAAGGCACAGTCAGAATACAGCCAAATGGCTGTGGACAGCCGAAAAGAAATCACTGCCGAGAGTCGACCGACCGGCGGCTTCCTCGTGAAGGGCTCGCAGTCGTAGGGCTGCCCCCCAGGTTACCTCTCCCCCTCTTGCTACGCTCTTTCCCGAGCCCACCCTGCAACACCGCCATGACACGACCTCTTCCAAGCCCACTATCGCACCACCCTCCCTCCCTCACTCATTTCCACCCTTTTGCAGGACGAGGTCATTGGGCGCATCCAGGAGCGCGTGTCGATGCTCACACGCCTGCCGATAATCAACCAGGAGGACACACAGGTATGAGTATCAGTATCACAGTATCAGTATCACAGCAGCAGAAGCAGTGCCGATGTCAGCAGCAGTAGCGCTACTGCTCTGTAGCAATAGAAGTAGCAATCGTAATAGTGCAGTGACAGTACTGTTGCTGCTACTACGTAAACAGTATCAACCAGGCGGGCAATGCAGGTATCAGTATCACAGTATCTCAGTATCAGTATCACAGTATCAATATCAGTATCACATCGACCTTGCCGGCGCTTTCTCGGATTCTTTAATCGGCAAAGCTTCTCTGCGGTATGTGCCTGAATAGATGCCTGGTACCTGCGTTGGTCGATGTTACAGCATTGTCCCCTGGGAAGGATGTCGGTAGATGTTTTTCCTCAGGCTCGAGCAACGTTGAACGCTCATACCAGGCGCAACGCATAGCGATTGTTCACGCAGCGCATGCCGTTGTGCTGCTCTCTGCGAGAGCTTTCCAACGCACCCCTCCACGCCCTCTCCCACCAAGTGTGGAGTGTTTTGGTGGGAAATCGGAAATCCGGCCTGGAGCGGTATACGGCTAGCAGGGGGATCACTGCTTTGCTGCCAGTCTGACGCCCATATTGGCGTGTTATTAGACCAGTGCTTGCGCCACTGGGCTCGATTAACGGAGGCGCGTTCTCGTCGCCGAGCCCTGGACCCAGCAATGCGGCGCTGCTGGTGACGAGGATCTCCGTGCCGCTGACGAGGGGGGTAAAATACGACTGGCCGGGCTCCTGCTAGACTGCCCCTCGGCGGAACTCTTCAGGAGCGGCTTGCCCGGCGCTGCCATGGCTTGGCGAGTAGCCGCGACGCTGCCGCGGCCCGTGCTGGGAGACGGCCCTTATCCTCCCCCCATGCAGGACGCCATGCGGCACCGATCTCGACGAGTTGATCGACGAGCGGAGGAGCTGGCGCCCGTCAATGCATGCTGGACATTGGTCAAGATGGCTGCCCGTGGAGGCGGGCTACCATCACGGCTTCAGCGGTGGCGACCGCCGAGGCAACACAGAGTAAATCCGCTTCACCAATCGCAGCGTTCGTCACCGCGCTCATCCTCGGGGCGCTCGTCTGCCGGTGACTGGCGTTGGAAGGTCTTCAGGCAGCCTCCATGACAACTCTGTCGTCCATGCACCCCTGGAGGGTGGGACCTGGCCATGCATGAGGCATGGGGCGCCGGCTGAGCCCCATGCAAACGAGAGCTGGACAGCCATGCACTGCCAGGCGGGGACCGTTCCAGTCAGCGCCAGTCGGCTCTGCCGGCTTGACTGGCCACAAGGCCACTACTGTGACCCTGAGGAAGGTCCTCTCCTATATGCTCCTTGCCAGACATGTCTCTCAGAGACCGCTGTTTGGGGTAGTCTAGCCGGCGGGAGCGGTAGTCTATCGGCCGGGAGCCGGCGGTACTCTAGTACTTAAGTGTGC
>VFSX01000289.1:27500-117500 GCA_016618255.1 Chlamydomonas sp. UWO 241
AGATGCGGTCGAGGAGGGTGAGCATGGTGCGGAGGTCTTCCTCGGAGGGGGCGAGCAGGGCGATGTCGTCGGCGTAGAGAAGGAGGGGGAGGATGGTGGTCAAAAAGTCCTTGCGGGACTCAGGGGTGTACAGTTTTCCGTCGATCATGTAGCCAATTTGAATGCCAGCGTTGGGGAGCTGGGCAATCAGGGACCGGACAACTGTGTCATGTAGACATTGAAGAGGAGGGGGGAGAGGGGGCAGCCTTGCTTGACGCCAGCTTTGAGAGGGAAAGGGGCGGAGTATGCACCGTTGACTCGGGCTCTGGCGGTGGCACCAGAGTAGAGGCTTTCGATGCGTGCAAGGAGGGCAGGGTGCGCGCCGCGGTGGAGGAGGGTTTTCCAAAGGGCGGCGTGGTTGACACTGTCGAACGCCTTGGACAGGTCGACGTAAGCCACATGGAGGGGGGCGTGGGCGCGGTGTGACTCTTGGAGGCGTCGTAGGGTGAAGATGGCATCGGAGGTGCCACGGCCCGGACGGAAGCCAAACTGGGAAGTGTGGAGGGTGGGCTCCAGCTGGAGCTCGAGGCGGTTGAAGAGGATGTGAGTGTAGACCTTGCCAGCGACGGGCAGGAGGGAGATGCCGCGGTAGGCCTTGCTGCGCGTGGGTGGGCCCGAGGATGCGCCCTTGTAGAGGGGGCAGATGTCTGCTTGGTTCCACGCGGCGGGGATGGAGGTGGTGTTCCAACAGGTAAGGATGATCTGGTGGAGGGCGGTTGCGGTTGCGGTGCCGCCGTGTTTGAGGAGGGGGGAGGTGATGTCGTCAGAGCCGGGGGCAGAGTTCCTGAGGGATTTGATCGCGGAGACCACCTCGCTCAGAGAGGGAGGGGAGGCAAGGGGGGGAGGAGGATGGGGGGAAGGGGGAGGGGGAAAGTGGAGGAGGAGGAGGGGAGGGAAGGGGAGGGGGAGGCAGGGGACGGGGAGGGGGAGGAGGGGGGGGGGGGGAGGGGAGGGGGAGGGGGGGGACAGGGAGGGGGAGGGGTACACACGGGAGACACACACACACACACACACACACAAATGCACACACGCACACGCACACCCATGCATGCAGGGCCATGTGGCCGTGCGCCCGCGCCGTGGCGACGGCCTACTCTTCTGGAACATCCACCCAGACGGAAAAACAGAGGACCCGCTGTCCTCCCACGAGGGGTGAGTTTTCTTTCGCCAGCGTCGCGCCGAGTTGTCGCTTGATTCGGTGAAGAGAGGCAGCGGGGCTGGCAGCAGCCGCGTGGCATGTTTTGGGGGCTTCTAGAGGTATGGTTAGATTATTTGGACCTTCCTTCGGTATTTGGACCTTCTTTCGGTACTGTCACAGTATCGTGGATGTTCTATTATGATGTCTAGAGGCCTGGATGGTAGGATGATGGTAGGAGGACTCCTATAGGGTGGATCTGAGGGCCCAGTGCCCTGTCCAGGTCCAGTGCATGCGCGCATGTGGAGGTTAACCCTCCCCCCTACCAGGTAGCCAGCCAGTTTGCCACTGAAACTGAGTTCAAGGTGTCGGGCGCTAGCACCGACACAGGTCTTATGCATCATTACTGGTGTCACACAGACTGTAATATCCATCATCAGAGGCGATGGAGGGCTCTTGAGCGGCCCGTGGTCATTTCGGATCAAGTGTTTCTTCTTCTGGTTTGAATTTCCAGGCCTTGCCCCAGCCAGGTGAGGGGGCCGCCCGGGCTGGGACCCGGGGTACAGCTGCCCCATACCCAGTGATTTTCTTTTCGGCTCTACACAGCCATTTGACTGTGTTCCGGCTTTCTTTGACCTTGCACAAAGCTCAACCCATGCAGTACATCGTTAGTCTGACAAGCCCGCCAGACAGACCACGTCAACAGCTTTCGAATTACCTATGTATGAGGACAACCGCTCAACAGGAGGTCAACGGTCAGCGCGGTCAAAGCAAAATACGGCTGTGGAATAATTAATCAAAACTCCTGCAAAGGAAATCACTGCCCATACCATGGCCAACTGCTGGAAGGAGGGGCGCGTGCACGCAGCATGTGGTGGCTGCGGGAAGCTCCTGCACCCAAAGATTCTATAATTTGCCCTTAGTAGAATTCACCCCCGCTCCTCCTATCGCAAGTTGCCGTTAGAATGTAACTTGGAAAATATCGAAAACCACGAAAACGCGAAATCAAGATTCTGCTCGAACCCACCGAGTGGCACGCTCCACCACTGGTGATGCATGCGAGATGCTTGGAATGGATCGCCAGTGTGTCGAGTGTGCGTGGGGCATCCTCTGGTGCGTTTTGGTGTGGGCTGTAGTCGCCAGCTCGCGCCCCTTGAGCGGCGCCGACCAACGTAGGAGGGTTCTCGATCAATCTCCAATCATTCCTTGGGGACTGGGGTGCTGGGGCTTCCCGCATGCAGACCTCGAGAGGGTGAAATTACGTTTTTTGCGTTTTCGGGGTCCAAGTGACATTCAAACGGCAACTTGCGATAGTCACAACTGCCGCTTTGTCGTCGTTGCTCGTGCCCCTGACATCAAGAGCGGTCCAGTCAAAGGCTTCACACCTCTCATATACAGACACTCGGATAGTCAGACCGTCAGTTAGAGACAGCCAGTTTCAGAAAGTCAGTCAGTCAGACAGTCAGTCAGTTAGACAGTCAGACAGTCAGACAGACAATACAATGAGACAGTACAGTCAGACAGTCAGACAGTCGGACAGTCAGACAGTCGGACAGTACAGTCAGACAGTACAGTCAGACAGTCAGGCATTCAGACAGACAGACAGACAGACAGACAGACAGACAGACAGACAGACAGACAGACAGACAGACAGACAGACAGACAGACAGACAGACAGACAGACAGACAGACAGACAGACAGACAGACAGACAGACAGACAGACAGACAGACAGACAGACAGACAGACAGACAGACAGACAGACAGTCAGTCATTCAGACAGACAGACAGTCGCTTTGCAGCTGCTCTGACCCATCGGGTTTGAGTGCTGCGGGGTCGGTGTGGCAGTCAGTCAGACACACAGTCAGAAAGCCAGACGGTCAGAAAGTCAGAAAGTCAGTCAGTCAGACAGTCAGACAGTCAGACAGTCAGACAGTCAGACAGTACAATGAGACAGTCCAGTCAGACAGTCAGACAGAAAGTCAGACAGTCAGACAATCAGTCAGTCAGTCAGACAGTCAGTCAGTCGGTTTGAAGCTGCTCTGCCCCATTGGGTTAGAGTGCTGCGGGGTTGGTATGAGGAGTCAGTTACAGTCAGTTGCTCGTGCCTCCGACGTCGAGCGCAGTTCAGTCAAAGGCTTCACACCCGCGACCCCTGGGAAGGATTTCAACAGTCATTTTTTCCCGGCTCGAGCAACTTAGACCGAGCAACTTTGACCGCTCATACCAGGCGCGACACACAGCGGGTGCTCAGCGCGTGCCAATTGTGCTGCTCCTGGCCAAGAGCTTTCCAGCGCACCCCTCACCGCCCTCCCACACCTGCTGCTACTGCTGCTGCTGCTGCTGCAGGTGCGCTGTGCTGGCGGGCGCCAAGTGGACAACCACGTTTTGGATCCACTCCATCGCGTCCCGGCCGCAGTTTCGGACGCATACCAGGCGCAATACATACATAGCGGGTGCTCAGCGCGTGCCAATTGTGCTGCTCCTGGCCAAGAGCTTTACAACGCACCCCTCACCGCCCTCTCCCACCTGCTGCTGCTGCAGGTGTGCTGTGATGGCGGGCGCCAAGTGGACGACCACGTTTTGGATCCATTCCATCGCGTTCCGGCCGTAGTTTCGCGGACTCATACCAGGCGCAATACATAGCGGGTGCTCAGCGCGTGCCAATTGTGCTGCTCCTGGCCAAGAGCTTTACAACGCACCACTCAACGCCTCCTCACACCTGCTGCTGCTGCAGGTGTGCTGTGATGGCGGGCGCCAAGTGGACGACCACGTTTTGGATCCACTCCATCGCGTTTCGGCCGCAGTTTCGGAGGAGCGACGGCACGTGGGACGTGGTGAAATCTTGGGGGGGGGGGGCGTACCATCATCCACACACACACACACACACACACACACACACACGCACATGCGCACACATGGACACGCACACGCACACACACACACACACACACACACACTCTTAACACGCACACAGCACACGCACGCAAACACACAACACATACACAACGCACATACGCACACACACACACACACACACACGCGCGCACGCACGCAGCTGACACACACACGCTGACCGCGCACGCAGGGCCCCGGGGGGTCGGACGCGCTCGACCCCGGGTTGTGCCAAGACGGCAGCGACACCTGCAACGAGTGGGCCGCTGCCGGAGAGTGTGAGCGGAATCCGATGTACATGGTGGCTGGAAGCGGGGCGCCCGGGTCGCGCGGGCACTGCGCGGCAGCGTGCGGCGGGTGCGAGGCGTGCACGTGAGTGAGGCGACTGGGGGGACGACTGGAGGGGGGGGGCTGCGAGGGGGGGGTCTTGCAGTCCATGGTGTACTTGGTGACTGGAGGCGGGGCGCCCGGGTCGCGCGGGCACTGCGCGGCAGCGTGCGGGGTGTGTGAGGCGTGCACGTGAGTGAGGCGACTGGGGGGGGCGACTGGAGGGGGGGGGGGGGGCTGGGAGGGGGGGTCTTGCAGTCCATGGTGTACAAGGTGACTGGAGGCGCCCGGGTCGAGCGGGCACTGCGCGTCAGCGTGCGGCGGGTGCGAGGCTTGCACGTGAGTGAGGCGACTGGGGGGGGGCGACTGGATGGGGGGGGTGCAGTGCTCAGGCGCCCCCGTCAGCCGAGCCAGATCAAACGCCCGACCTGGTTATGGTCCCTGCCGTGCATGTGACTGAGCATACCAGATATAGAGGGGGTGGCACCTGGGTATGCACGCGCGCGCGAGTGATCCGTCATGCTCACCCTGCGCGCCTCCCCCTTCCCTCCCCTTGCGCAGTGCGGAGGACAAGGCCGCCGGGTCGCCGTGCTATTGGGCGAACCGCAAGAAGGCCCTCTTCCTGGCGTTCGACCCAACCAATGAGACACGATACAGAAGACCAGCAGCAGCACCAGGAAGAGTGAAGGGGGAATCAGGGTAGTATGTGGGCCGAGGCTTAGGCCCAGCAGTGTTAAGTTACGTAGGCAACGCTGTGTGGCAGCAGAGCATTAGCAGATCATCTGGGGCGTGCTCTGCACCAAGACGCTCCAGATCCCTTGTTGTTGGGTGATGAGACATCAACATGACACATCAGCCTGAAAGAACAAGCACCCCCACCAGATCATCTCGCACCACAACCGCTGGATGGATCCCGACCATATGCTGCAGAGAGAGAGGCCCTAGTTGGGCCGCCGCCGGAACATGAAATCCACACCCCCAAATTACCACTCAGCCGCCTCTACACCCACTCCAGCCATTCACTGCCAGTGCCGGCACCCAAAAAATCCCCTGTGTCACAGCCCCACCACTCACACACGCGGTTGCCCCACGCACGGCACTCATTGCCACAAACTCTAGACCGCCACTTGTGACAAGATGAAGCGAGGCAGAACCAGCACGCCCGTGCGCCTGCCTGGAATGGACCTTCAGCTCAAGACTGATACGTATGGAGCCGAGGATGAGGAGGTGCGCGGAGAACAGAGCAGAGCCACAGTAGAGTCAAGTCCTGACGCGGCCATTCTGATCGGCCCTCCTTTCTGCCTCCCTCCCTCCCTCCACCCTCAGATTATGATGTTCAACCCAACCTGCTGCCAGTGCGGGGCGTCGCAAACACCCCAGTGGCGGGAGGGGCCTAACGGTGAGAGGCACTTTACCACCTGCGCTCGCCCCTCGCCTCGCCTCGCCTCGCCCCCCAGCGTGCACCGTACACACGACATTCCCGGCACCACATGGTTCCCACGGGCGGGGTGGGGCGTGAGCGGTGCGCTAGGGGCGTTTACGGCAGGCGGCGCCGCAGTTCGCCCGCGCACAGCCTCTCCGTCCTCCGGCCTCCGCGCCCCCCCACAACCACGGTAGAGCACGAACGTGTCCATGCGCAAGAGATCTGAGGCTCGGTGGGGCGATCTGGTGCGCCGCCGTCAAGGCGGGCTGGCGGCCGTCCAAGAGCCACATCACCACTGATGGTGACACACGCGTCCTGCATGGGGATGTGCAGGCCAGGCCTTACTCATCCCCCCCCCACCCCCCACGCACCGCAGGCCCCAAGACCCTGTGCAACGCGTGCGGCGTCAAGTACTACCGCCAGGCGAAGCGTACGCGCAAGGGCGGCGGTGGCGGCGGCGCGCCCGCCAAGGCGCGCCGCGTCGTGGCCGCCGCGCGCGCGCGCCACGCGCCCACAGACGCCCCAGTCGCCCCGCGCCACGCGCACCACCCTGCGCTCTCGTCCGACTCGTACTGCACCATGAGCACGCACGCCGCCGGCCCCGCTGACCGCCCGACGTCGTCTGCCGCGAGCGAGGAGTCGATCGAGGAGCACGACGCCGCGATGTCGCTGCTGTCATTCGCCGGTGTCGACACCGCCACCACGGCGCCGGTGCCGACCGCCGCGCGCTCGCCGCGCAGCGCGCGCGCGCCCGCGGTGCCGTCCGCGGCGCTGTTGCTGCTCGCGAACGCCGACGCCACGCTGCTGCATGTCACGTCTGCGATCGCCGCGCCCAACGCCGCGCGCTTCGCCGCCGCGCTGCCCGTGCTCGTCAAGCTGGAGGAGCCAAGCTACGCGGCGGCTGCGGGCGTGGACAGCGGCGCCGCGCAGCAGACGGCGCGCTCGCCCGCGCAGCAGCCCCCCGCGACCGCCGCCGTGAGCAGCAGCGCACCCAACAACGGCGTCGACAGCCTTATCCAGATGCTCGGCGCGGCGACGCCCCCAAGCCTCGCAGCGCTGCAGGCCGCGGCCGAGGGCGCGCACAAGGACGCGGCCGCCGCTGACGCCGCGATCGCGGCCGTCACGCGCTTCCTGCACGAGAAAACGGAGGAGGCACACTGCGCACGCGTGCGGTTGGCACTCGCGGAACAGATGCTGCTGCAGCGTGTGCGCCAGATACAGCAGGGCGCAAGCGCGACGGCGCTCGCGCAGGCGCCGCAGCAGCAGCAGCAAG
The DNA here is from genome assembly GCA_016618255.1 of Chlamydomonas sp. UWO 241. Classification (NCBI taxonomy): domain Eukaryota; kingdom Viridiplantae; phylum Chlorophyta; class Chlorophyceae; order Chlamydomonadales; family Chlamydomonadaceae; genus Chlamydomonas; species Chlamydomonas priscui. The sequence continues at coordinate 34,592 of VFSX01000289.1, forward strand.
AGGCGCCGTGCACGCCGACGCCCGTGCACGCCATCATGCTCTGATGGCCTGACGGCACACACAGGGGGTGGCGCCCCCGCCGCGGCGCGGGCGCGGCGCCCAGCCCAGCATTATTTTTGCTGACCCAGACACCCCTGCTGGGCTTGCGCCGCGCCCCCTAACACGCGCCCACACGCCGCGGGGCGCCCTTCCGCCCCCACCCCCCACGCACACACGCGCGCGTTGCCCCCAAAACGCGCGGCAGGCGGCACGCTCCACAGCAGCATGACACCCACCTCGCGGCTCGCATGCCGCGCCTGCCCGCACCCCGGCAACGCGTGTCGTGCTGGCCTCGCACGCGCGCTGGCCTCACACACACACGTACACCTTGATGATGCGGTGTTTAACGCCTGCCTTCTTTCACAACCACCACACCAACCCGGTGGAACGACTCCCCTTGCGCCGCGGCCGCAGTCATCGACAGGAAACATTCCACGATACGCCCGCGTGCTGTATGATCCCGAGTCCCCCACGATGCGCCCGCGTGTAGGTCTGTGTGGGGAAGAAAATATGTCGAGAGAGGGCGTCTTTTGTGGGGGGAGAGGTTTTGTGAGAGGCGTGGGATTCAGACGATACACTGCGGGGTTCAGATTTGAGGACGCCCTTTTCTAAGCACGTTGCAATGAGCCCAGTTGGCGAGCCCTTCTGGCTTTACGGGGGCGTTTAATACTACCCGAGCCTTTCACCTCTGCTAAAGCCTTTTGATTGGGAGATGTAGACGACCCTAGGCCGCCGTCCTCTACTGAGAGGGTGGTTACTCCCCCCTCACCCCCGACTGTTGGTTGTTTTCTCACTTAGCCGCCCCCCCCTCCCCCGTCTCGCTTTGAGCGAGGGTGTTCGCCCTTCCCCCCCCTGATGACCAGCCATGGCCCGGCAACTAGAACGAAAGGGCGCGCATGATGCCGCCCGACCCGACCCTGGGCTCCCTCTGCCCCGTCCGTCACCAAACCACCACCCCTCCCCCAAACTGCGATTTGGTCTTGATGTACCGGCCGTGCTGGACGGGTGTGCCCCTGCCATTTTGATGACAGGATGTCCATAAACAGCCACCCACCCCGCCCCGCGTTTCTTTCGCGGCGGCCCAATATAGGCGACCCACCTCACCCCCCTTGCAACCCCCCCCTACACCCGCTGATAAGTATGGAAGAGCCGGGAGCTGCGTTTATGAGAGCTGCGGTTGCGATAGTTCGTCACCTATCTATGAGCTTTCCCACTGCCATGCGTTTATCATCTACATGGCAAGGTATACGTGTCTGTGTTTGCGTCTGAATTGCAACAGTCTGATTTACTGGTAGTGCCTTTTGTTTCGCTTTTTCATAACATGAAACAGTCCTTTTGAGCCTCGCTTTTGAGGCCCGGCCTGAGCACAGGCCCCCCCATTAGCTGACGGAACTCGATGGATGGATATGCTTTTCGGAGCTTGAGCTTGTATAGAGTTGAGTTTTTGAGTCTGTGGAGCACGCGCTCGTTGCTATCTATGTTAGAGCTGGCAACTTGTGCCTCACACACACGTAAAACAGTAGTGTACATTTGAGGAGTGGGAACCGCCGCACCCTCACCTAGACTGCGGGCTATCCCTAGCTAAGGGCAACTAAGCGCAATCAACACGAATGTGTAAAGAAACCGGCCCGTCACGTATGCGCCGTCCCAAGCAACTCCAAGGTCAGGGGGGAGCTTGTGAAAGTGGAGGGGTCGCTAGCTGCAGTCGGCATGCAATCGCTCAGGGTCCCTCACCACCGCTTGCCGCTACATGCCCTCGCTGCCCCTGCGCCCACCAGGTCCGCCGCCTGCCCGCTCCCCACAGCGCCCGCCCCCCACAGCGCACGCTCCCCACAGCGCCCGCCCCCCCCCCAGCGACCCACTGCCCACAGCGCCAGCTCCCCACAGCGCCCGCCCCCCACAGCGCCCGCTTCCCACACCTCCCCCCAGCGCCCGCTCCCCCCAGCGCCCGCTCCCCCCAGCGCCCGCTCCCCACGGCGCCCACCATGGTCCGCTGCACGCCCTTGCTCCCCACAGCGCCCGCTCCCCACAGCGCCCGCCCCCCACAGCGCCCGCTCCCCACAGCGACTGCTCCCCACAGCGCCCGCCCCCCACAGCGTCCGCTCCCCACACCTCCCCACAGCGCCCGCTCCCCGCAGCGCCCGCCCCCCACGACGCCCACCATGGTCCGCTGCACGCCCTTGCTCCCCACAGCGCCCGCTCCCCACAGCGCCCGCTCCCCACATGTACAGCGCCCGCTCCCCACAGCGCACGCTCCCCACAGCGCACGCTCCCCACAGCGCCAGCTCCCCACACCTCCCCACAGCGCCCGCTCCCCACAGCGCACGCCCCCCACAGCGCCGAGTCCCGCAGCGCCCGCTCCCCGCAGCGCGCGCTCCCCACAGCGCCGATTCCCGCAGCGCCGATTCCCGCAGCGCGCGCGCGCCCGCGTTCCCGTCTGTGGCGCTGTCGCTGCTCGCGTGCTCCCCACCTTGATGGAGGCACCACAGCAACCTCCCCCCCCTTTCAGACCCCATTGCCGTTTCTTTGGACTTGCAAGGCTCCTGAAGCAGGCCCATGAGCACGCGCAGCACACACAAACACACACACACACACACACAAACCCGGACATGCACGCACCAGGGCCGTTCAAACGGGTCCGGATCGGACGCCAACGCTCCGAAGGGGCGGCCATCCGGACGCGCGCGGCAGGCTCCGTCCGGTTTTCCGGACGTCAACGCTGGGGCCCGCAGGGCCCCGTCCGGCAAGCCGGACGCCATTTTTAGCCTCCGTCCGTGTTTTTTTTCCCCGGCCCCTCTTCTCTCCTCTCCTCTGGCCTCTGGCACCTCTCGCGACCAGCATTAAATCAGTTTGCATCGCGCGCCAAGAGCCGTGATGCGGAAGAGGCGCGGTGGTTGGTCACACTGTTGCTGGATTCAAGTGTGACCGCCGCCAAGATCCCTCCCTGCCTGGCTCTGCTGCAACAGATCATGCCAATATCTAGGCTAACACACAATGGGCCCCTTCCCACCCAGCCGAGTCGGCAGTTTGGGTCTGGAAGGCTCGGCAGTTTGGGACAGCCAAACTGCCAAACCTGTGTTCCCACCGGCATGGATTGGCAGATTCATAAAATGGCCAGGGCCAGGGCTCCAGGCTGCATGCCCATGGGCTGCTGCATGCCCGTGGTCTGCTGCATGCCCATGGGCTTCTACTGCAGCCCATGGGCTGCTGCTGCTACATGCCCATGCGCTGCTGCATGCCCATGGGCTGTTGCTACATGCCCTGCTGCATGCTGCGTGCTGGGCCTGGGCAGCGTCTGGGCATGGAAAGGCTCCTGGCAGCAGGGGAGGACGGGGAGTGCCGCGCGGGACACTTCGGAGAGGTGGGGTGCAAACAGCCGAACTGCCGACACCGATTTTACCACTCGGCAGTTCGGCAGTCCTCAGCCGATATTCGGCTGATTCCGCCAGATGATGGGAGTTTTACAATCCACTTCTGGCGGTCACACGTACGGTTCCAAAGCTCCAGTGGGACTTTGCCGTAGCTTGACCTTTTGTGGGCCTTGAGCCTTGTTTCTCTAAGTCCCACTGGAGCTTTGGAACCGTACGTGTGACCGCCAGAAGTGGATTGTAACCAAACATCATCATCATCATCAAAAAGTAGCCCACGGTAACGCCATCCACACTTGGTGGCGGGCGCCAAGCAAGCAGCACCACTGTGCAGGCTGCACACCCAGCCCCTCAAATGGCCAGAGGGCGGACCCAAGGTATAAAACCATGAAGGGACCAAAAAGCCCTCCCCCAGACCACCGGAAGCGGGGCTAGTAGCACACCCGCCGCAGCACTCTACTCAGCGACCACACCGCACCCGCCACCGCACGCGTGTGGCGCCACCTCCCCTTCAAAAACACCCCCAGAGGGAATGCCATCTAGCAAGCAGGTGCAGGCACCCGCTCGCCGTCAACGACGAGGCGCGCGCGGTGGAACTGCGCCCGCTTCCCCGCAGCCTTGGCGGCGAGGAAAGCGGGCCACAGCGCCCGGTGCTGCGCCTCCTCGCGGTCACTGAGGACGTCGAAGACAGCAGCCGACGGGTCCACGTCGCGCAGGTTGCGGCGGGAGCACACGACGGTGTCGGCCACAGCGTCAGACGCCACGGTAAAGAGCACACGTAGCACGCCGCCCCGGCGCGGCTCCACACCAATGCCCCCGACGGCAGGCTTGGCGTTGAGGAACGACGCGGACACGACCCCGCCACCAGCCGGCCTATCCCGGCCAGAGACGTCGTGCACAAAGCGCACGAGATTCATAGCCAGGCAGACGGGCAGGCTGACGCCGTCCACGGCGGCTGCAGCAACCCGCACAGCCGCCGCCGCCACCGCCGTCTCCTCGGAACCATAGCAGTCACTGAACAGCCGCCTCACATGCCGCGTGGACCCCAAGTAGGAGGCGTCGCGCAGTGCGCCGCGCACGATCCCGTCGCGCGCCATCTGGCCTTCAGAGCCATGGCCCGCTATGAGCCTGGTGGCGGCTGCCACAGGGATGGACAGCACGTGGCTGCGGCACAGCGACGTTTCGCCCACACGCGCGGGCAGCCCCCCCCGGCGGGAGGGGCCGCGCGCAGATGCGGCACGCGCGGCGCCCGCCGCGGCAGGCCGCTCCGCCGCCGGCGCGCCCGCTGCCGACGCCACAGGGGCGGCAGCAGCAGCGGGCCGGGCAGGCTGAGCAGCCTTGGCAGCAGGCGCCGCGCGGGGCGCACTGTGGGCCGCATGCGGCACTGCATGCGGCATCTGCATGGGCGCCCCGGGGACGCGGCTCACCAGGAGGTGCACCAGGTCCACGAGGGACGCAATCTGTTGCGTCTGCGCCTGGACCACAGCGAGCACCACCGCGAGGGCGTCGCTGCTGTGGCCGGCGTCGGCAATCTGTGTCGCGCCCACATGCGTCGGCGCATTCTGTGGCTGAGCGCGCGCGCTCGCCTCCCTGTCCACCAGCCCGCCTACCACGCCTCTGAGGACAGCCTGCCCCGCCAGGATGGCGCGGAGGGGGTCTGTGGTGTCGGCCGAGGCCGAAATGTGGTTGCTGGCGCCTCCATGCATGTCAGGCAGGCTGCGTCCCGGCCCCCACTGCATGCATGCATGCATGCGCATGCGCCGCGCATGCGTGCGCCATGCGCAACAACTCGTCTATGCGAGCGTGGACTCAAGCCAGCTTTTTTTGCCCCCCAGGCTGCTGTCATAGACTGCACACGATGCCATCCCGTATGAGGACAACGACTGGGAAGGGCTACGCACACGTGCGCAGAGGGCGCAGACACACGTGTCCGTACATACGAATACAGAAAAACACTGAGAATCAACACGCTTTGTACATATAAATTGGCATCATGAATAAGCAGAATTTGTGATGGTCGAAGGGCTCATGTAGACAGGGAGAGACAGAGGCACTGCAAAAAAAGAAAAAAACGGAAAGTGTGAAAAGTCCACACGTTTCACACCTCCGGACGGCCAGCCAGACCCGCGTCCGGGGTCCCGGACGCAGACGCCACCCCACGTTCGGTTTCCCGGACGTCAACCACCACCCCCCTGTACGGCCCTGGCACACACCTGTGCCTGCCCCCCCCACACATGTGCACATGTGACATACCCCTCACCAATTTCCCGTGCACACACCACCTGCCCCCCCCCCCTCCACACACACACACCTGTCCACCCCCTCCCAAGCACTCGCATGCTCACACACACACACATGCATACATGGGCGCCATCAAGCAGGTCGCCTACTCCGACTGGCACTCGGCCAGACTCAGCCCACACCAGGGGTTGGCTTGAGAGTCAGTTGGGGGGTGAGGCGTTAACCAGTCGGTAGTCCTGCCGACTGGTGCACCAAACACGGCTCGAAGGGCCAGAACTGAGACCCCCCCCTGATCCCTAGCTGGCTGGCGCTTTTGGAGTGGCGGGGGGGGGGAGGGGGAGGAGGGCAACTTCCTTATTTTGACTCCCTGGTAGACTGGCGCGCTGCGTGGCCTTGCGGGCTCTCCTGGTAGAGCCCCCCTAGACATGTAGTGTAGGCCTTGACTCACGCACCGGGGTCCTCCGGGCGCACACGTGGTACAACCTGTACAACCGGCGGGACTGAGCGCGCACAGCTGCTGCACGCCGTGCATGCCGATGAGCAGCCGGCGTGTCCTGCGCATGTCGATCTCAAAGTCAGAGATGAAGCTGCGTGCGTGTGCATGTGCGAACGCCTGTGTGGGCACTGTGTGCGTGCGTGCATAGTGTGCCGCCGTGGGTCAGTGGTGGCATGCGTTGCAGTGGCTGGGGCTGCCGTGTCTGAGGATCTCGCTGAGCTTGGTGCTGACTCTGGGAGCGTCCAGCTGCGACAGCTGCTTGGTCGGCGCCGCCAAGCGCGTCGCCTCTGCCTGGCTGGGCGCTGCCGCAGCGTTCGCATGAGCTGCGCTGCCCCACCCGCCCTGCAACGACGCATGGGGTCGACTGAAGTGTGTCGCTCCACCGGCTGCCCATGTCCATCCGTACAGTGAGACCAGTGACAGGCGAGAGAGAGCGTGTGCCCTCTAATGGGAGGCTGTCGCTCCCACACTCGCGCGTTCATGCAAGCGAAATGCACCCCAAGCAAGCATCACAGCGCACGCCACAAGCCGCTCGTTGCGCAGGGTGCGGCGGGCGGAGGCGCAGATGTTGCGCTGCTGTAGGAGGGGGAATAGAGCGAGCGAGAGAGAGGGCGGGAGACGGCGGCGGGGGAGCAAAAAATCAAGTAACGGCCGTAACCGACGGGTACTTGTACCCGCCCCAACCCAAGGGTGGCAAGGGAAGGCAAGACAACGTCCCGGGGCACCGCAAGGCAAAAACAAGGAAATTGTACGAAATGAAGCCCCGAAGCCCGCTGAAGCCAGCGAAGCCTGAAAGCCAATACATGGCCGCGGAGAAGCGCATCCCCTCCCTTCCACGTTATGTCTGTTTCAAGTCGCTGCCGTGCCTTCTTGTAAGGCTGGTTCACATGTCGCGGTGTCGATCCCTGCCGAGGCCGGCTGTTGCACACGCATCTTCTGCACGCACAGCTAGTAGCTGATGTGCTTACCTGGCAGCACTGCAAGCTTTTGTAGGGGGGGGGGGGCAGCACTACAGGGGGGGGCAGCACAAGGAAGGCAGCAGTCGTTGTGCAACTGCGGACTCTCCTCTGATGGTTGGGCAGCTGCCCACTGCAGTGGCGCAAGCGGGGCAAGAGTGCTGTCCCAGGTTGTCCAGGGCTGGGCAGTGACTGGCGCTGGCCGGAGCACTGCTGCACGAGGTCATCAACTCACACAGCTACCAAACAGAGAGCACTTCGCACCGCACTACGCTATGGGGCTCAGGTGGCCACCCCCATGGGGGGGTTAAGTCCTTGCGCCAGCAGGTGGCACCAGGTGGCGTGCCCCAGCAGTGCGACTGTGTGTGGCGTGCGCGGCACACAATATCTGTATCACTTGAACGCGTCCCACGCCTAGCCTCCCACGCCCAGCCCAGCCCAGTCTGGCAGGGTCGTGGTGGTGGTGGTAGCTGTGGTGCATCGCAGCAGCGCTCACTTTGAACAGCGTTCACTTGGGGAAGCACTCACCGTTCACCGTTCCCTGGAGCAGCGTTCACTTCATTTCAGGCCCGCTGACCTGGACCACCGCGCCCGCGACCGCGAGCTGCAATGCGCTCCTTTGTCAATTGCACTGCACTTTCGCAGGTTTTACACGCACACACAGGGGCGTCGTTGAACGGACGGGAGCGACGGCGTGAGCGGACGGGGGCGGCAGCAACATTGTTCTACACAGATAGAGTGCCAAGGCCTATGGATACAGTTGTGCACTCTCGCTTGGGTGTTGCATCGTCTACCGTTCGCATGCTATAATACAAGGTGTTGCTCCGCAACGCAGTTGCCCCCCCCTCCCCCCTCTCAACTGCCTCTCAACTGCCTCGCAAAGTGCGTCGCACACACTTGACCCCCCCCCCTCCCCCCCAGCCGCTGCCCCTCCCTTGCCGACAGCTCACGCGCCGTCACTGTGCTTGGCCCGCCAGCGCGCCCTCAAATTCATCCCACGCGCCCTCGCCTCCTCCGTCTGCAAGCAGCAATGGTGGCGGGGATACGGATGAGGGCGTATGCATGGCGATCGGAGGGACGCATGGTGGCCTAGACCAGTGATTCCCCTGCGAGCCGTATACCGCTCCGAGCCGGATTTCCCATTTCCCAGAAAACCACTCCATACTTAGTGGGAGAGGGCGTTGGAAAGCTGTTGCCGAGAGCAGCACAACGGCATGCGTTGCATGAATACCCGCTGTGTATTGTGCCTGGTATGAGCGGTCAATGTTGCTGGAGCCGGCAAAAAACTACTTACTAAAATCCTGCCCAGGGACCACTGGCCTAGACCCCATGCATGGTGGCCTTGACCTGTAGCAGCTAGATGGACAGAGGTCCCTAGTTTGTTTGGTCGGCCCTCCTCAATGCCACGCCCTGAGAGAGCGTCTTGTAAACTGTAAACTGTAAACTGTATGATGGCGGCAGCGGCGGCGGTGGTGCATGAGCAGCAGCAGCAGCAGCACCACGTGCAGCGGTGGTGCATCGCCAACAGCAGCCGCATCAGCACGTGTGGCGGGGACAGCGGGGCGTAGCCGCTCGCAAAAAAAAACGCGCGTGCAGCGGCTGCGCCGTGTGACAAGCCCCATCCCCACCCATGGTTACCCCCTGATCCCTAGCTGGCGCTTGTGTAGTGGCGGGGGGGGGGGAGGGGGGGAGGGCAACTTCCTACTTCTGACTCCTTGGTAGGCTGGCGCGCTGCATGGCCTTGCGGGCTCTAGTAGAGCTCCCCTAGACGTGTAGTCTAGGCCTTAACTCACGCCCCGGGGTCCTCCGGGCGCGTACTTGTAACACCTGTAACAACCCCACCCATGGTGCGCAGCGAGGCTGGTGCCCCGTCCTCCCCCAGCAAACCGCACCGTGAATTCGAACGTCGGCTCCTCCCCCATGTCGGCCCCCTCCTCCAACTTCTCCCAGAAGCTGTCCAAGATCGCGCGGTTCGTGACGCACGCCTGTAGGAGGACGGGAGGCGGGCGGGCGCGACGTGTGTGAGCACGATGTTGTTTGGTAGGCTGGCGCTTGCGCGGCCTCGCGGGCTCTAGCTAGCATCCCTGGCTAGACTTCTAGTCAAGTCGTCACCTTACGTCTTGAAGTCCTCCGGGTGTGCACACGTAAAATGTATGAAACCAAGATCTATGGCTTGGACCTGACACCGACAAACCTCTGCACCGGCCCTGGTAGGCTGGCGCGTCTTCTGGTAGGCTGCCCTACCACAGCCCCATCGTCTGATGCGTACAAGTGAAGGCTGCCATACCGCCCGAGGCGGTCTCGGTGCACCTCAGGTGGTGGTGGGCGCCTACGGCGGTCGGAGTGACGCTTACAAAGGCGGCGCCTGAGGCGACCAGGGGTGCGCCTCAGGCGGCGCCTCAGGCAGTCGGCGCGCCCGAGGCGCCGCCGGATCGGCGCAAGCAAAGGCGCCGCCTGAGGCGCCGCCTCTGGCGTTGGGAATTTGGCAGGGCTGGCGCGCTGCGTGGCCTTGCGGGCTCTCCTAGTAGAGCCCCCCTACACGTGTAGCCTAGGCCTTCATGCCCCGGAGTCCTCTGGGCGCGTACATGTAAAACCTGTAAAATCCGCGCCGCCCCTCCTTCCGCCCTCCCCACCTGCTTGTTCGACAGCTTGTTGCAATTGTCGCAGTCGCCACACTTGGGCGTGGGTCCCATGGCGTGTGTCGACCGAAGCGCCCCCGGGGGCTGCACAAAGCCCCCCCTCTCTGCGTGCGCCGCGCCGTCCGAGCAGCGCCGCTTTGCACCGCGCCGCTGCGCATCGTTGTCAGCATCGCTGCCCTCGTCGTCGTCGCTGTTGTTGCCGTCGCTCTCGTCGCCCGTGTCGTCGTCGCCGTTGTCGCCGTCGTCGTCGTCAGCCTCGTCCTCGTCGCTCGCGTCGCTCGCGTCCTCGTCGTCGGTCTCAAGGCCATCGAAACCCAGCTGCGTGGAGGGCAAGGCAGAGAGGTTTGCGTATAAATTGTGGCTGCTCAAGTAAAAGTAGGAGACTGGTGTGCCTCGAAGCCATCGAAACCCAGCTGCGTGGATGGCAAGGCAGAGAGGTTCGCGTGTTAATTGTGGCTGCTCAAGTAAAAAGTAGGAGACTGGTGTGCCTTGAGGCCATCAAAACCCAGCTGCGTGGAGGGCAAGGAAGACAGATACGCGTGTTAATTGTGGCTGCTCAAGTAAAAGTAGGAGACTGGTGTGCCTCGAGGCCATCGAAACCCAGCTGCGTGGAGAGCAAGGCAGAGAGGTTTGCGTGTTAATTATGGCTGCTCAAGTAAAAAGTAGGAGACTGGTGTGCCTCGAGGCCATCGAAACCCAGCTGCGTGGAGGGCAAGGCAGAGAGGTTTGCGTGTTAATTGTGGCTGCTCAAGTAAAAAGTAGGAGACTGGTGTGCCTCGAGGCCATCGAAACCCAGCTGCGTGGAGGGCAAGGCAGAGAGGGTCATGAAGCATCGCGCACCTGCTTCAGCTGGTACTCCTCGAGCGCCGGCTGCGGCTTCCGAGGAACCGTTGGCCCCGCGGCCGTCGCGCGGTGCAACAGCAGCAGCGCCTCAAGCGCACGCGTCTGCTCCCACCCAGACAGGGCGGCCGTAAGGCCAGTGGGCGAGGCTGCGCCGCTGGCGCTGGCGCTGGCGCTGAAGCCGCCGGCAAGGGGCGGCGCGGCGCCTGTGACGGTGACTGTGGCGCCAGCAGCAGCGGCGAGCGCGGGCCCGGTCTCCAGTTGCAGCTCGCCCCGGCTTGCGGCGCTCACGCGCACCGCCATCGCGCGCAGGAGCTGCACCGCCAGCCTCGGCGCGGCCGCGCGCGCGAGCGCGCCGGCAGCGAGCGCGCCGCCCCCTGGCTTCGCGCTGGCGCCGCCTCCGCCGCTAGCATTGGGCAACTAAGCAAGACAGCAAGGGCGGTCAAAAGAGTGCAAACAGCTCTCCGGACAAGTTGTGCGTGCCCTTTGGCGGCAGCGCGCGTGACCTTACCTGCCAACGCCGCTGCCAAACCGGAGCAGCTCGGTGCGCGCCGTCTTTCTCGCGCTGAGCACGCCCTCGGCCGACGGCGTGCTGAAGCTGCGTCCGGCGGCCTTGGATTGCATCAGCTGAGATAGGCAGGGTGTGTGTGTGTGTGTGTGTGTGTGTGTGCTGCTTAGAGTGTGTGTTATACAACACGGCAGAAAACTCAGAAAGCATTGGGGCGGGGGTGGGGGCGGGGTAGTGATCCCCCTGCAAGCCGTAAACCGCTCGGGGCCGGATTTCCCATTCCCCAGAAAACCACCCCACACTTGGTGGGAGAGGGCGTGGAGGGGCGCATTGGAAAGCTCTCGCCGAGAGCAGCACAGCGGCACACGTTGCGTGGACACCCGCTATGTAATGCGCCTGGTATGAGTGGTCGAACCTGCTCGAGCCGGGAAAAAACGAATCACTAAAATCCTTCCCATGGACCACTAGGGGGGGGGGGAGGGGCAAGAGAGGGGGCTGCGTGAGGATGAGGACGGGAGGAAGAAGGGCGTACGCAAGCAGGGAGAGGAAATAGCAAAGATGAGGGTGCGTGACGGGATGCGTGGGGGTGGGGGTGGGGGCAGGAAAAGAGGGAGAGGGGAGCTCGCACGCAAATGGAAACGTCGCAGCTTCACCAACGCCTCTTTCAGGCGCCCCACGCTTGCCGTCAGCAACCGCGCCCCCCCTTGACACACAGGCACACAACGCACGCATGCACACACGCACGCGCGCACACACAAACACACATGCACACACACACACACACACATGCATACACACACACACAAATCACACAAAATACACTCACACACACACACACACCGTCATCAGCGCCTCCGTCAGGCGCCCCTTGCGCATGTTGCGCTGGGCCGACATCGCCATCTCCACCGGGAGCATGTAGTACTTGTACACCTGGGCATGGTGGTGGTGGTGGGGGGGGGGGGGGGCAGTGCTTCTTCGATTGGGTGGTTAACCGCCTTCGGCGGTTTCTGGGTGGTAATAATTAATTGATTTCTGCCGTTTTTGCCGATTTGTTTTGCCGATTTTGGCCCCGCCGCCAGCAGCCGGGCTGTAAGAATTGATCAATTGAAATCAATTGAAGAAGCACAGGGGGGGGGGAGGGTGAATCGCGTGACGGGATGACGTGTGTATGCGCACACACACGCGCACGCACCTGCTGAATGATGCCGCCGTGGCTCCAGTGCTGCCCGACCTCGATCGACACGTCCCCCCACCCGCGCTCTGTTGCGCACATCGCAGAGTAGCCGCCGGATGAGAAGACCTCGATGAAAAGGCGCTTCAGGTCAAGGGGCTTCGCACAGGGGGCAAGCAGCGGAAGCTTGACCTGCACAAATATAAAGAGAGTGGGGCATGGGGTGTGGAGGAGTTTCTGCCTCAGTCGTCTTCATAGTGTTCAGTCCGTCCTTGCAGTCGCGCGTGACCGCGGACACAACTTAGCGGGAACACCCCCGAGCCACAAAAGGATTGAGAATTGGAGCGGTGCTAGCGACCCAAGTTGACGGAATGGAAGGAAGAATTAGGTGCCAAGCAGGTGCCGCTCTCATTCTGCAGTTCTCCTTCACAGTAACAGTAACACAGTAACACGGGGTTTCCAGCTAAGCAGGCTACTCTTCTACTAGAGACACCCGCCGATACTCCAGCACACTTAAGTACTAGAGTACCGCCGGCTCCCGGCCGATAGACTACCGCTCCCGCCGGCTAGACTACACCAAACAGCGGTCTCTGAGAGACATGTCTGGCAAGGAGCATACAGGAGAGGACCTTCCTCAGGGTCACAGTAGTGGCCTTGTGGCCAGTCAAGCCGGCAGAGCCGACTGGCGCTGACTGGAACGATCCCCTCCTGGCAGTGCATGGCTGTCCAGCTCTCGCTTGCATGGGGCTCAGCCGGCGCCCCATGCCTCATGCATGGCCAGGTCCCACCCTCCAGGGGTGCATGGACGACAGAGTTGTCATGGAGGCTGCCTGAAGACCTTCCAACGCCAGTCACCGGCAGACGAGCGACCCCGAGGATGAGCGCGGTGACGAACGCTGCGATTGGTGAAGCGGATTTACTCTGTGTTGCCTCGGCGGTCGCCACCGCTGAAGCCGTGATGGTAGCCCGCCTCCACGGGCAGCCATCTTGACCAATGTCCAGCATGCATTGACGGGCGCCAGCTCCTCCGCTCGTCGATCAACTCGTCGAGATCGGTGCCGCATGGCGTCCTGCATGGGGGGAGGATAAGGGCCGTCTCCCAGCACGGGCCGCGGCAGCGCCGCGGCTACTCGCCAAGCCATGGCAGCGCCGGGCAAGCCGCTCCTGAAGTGTTCCACCGAGGGGCAGTCTAGCAGGAGCCGGGCCAGTCGTATTTTACCCCGCTCGTCAGCGGCACGGAGATCCTCGTCACCAGCAGCGCCGCATTGCTGGGTCCCTTCACAGTTACAGTTACAGTTACATCGGCTTTCCAGCAAAGACTACCTCTAGTCCTAGTACCACCGCCTAGACCCAAGTCCAGTTCTGGCCCTAACAATTACTTGTGAGGGGCGGTAGCCACCAGCCGGCTGCCTGCCAACGTGTAGTCCCAGAGCAAAAAGGAGAGCTATTGTGCGACGCCTCCAAAATAGGTCCTAACTGCTTCTAGGGGATAGGGGGTCAAGTGGCGCTTGCCAATCTACTTGACCGCCGTGGTGGAGGGGCCGGCGCCTGAGGGGCAGCCGGACCGTACACCACGGCTCTCCACCCGACCCTATCCTGAGCACGCTCAAACGCCGTGTCCGAAAAAGTCTTCCAATCAGAACGAGTGCCACTAGTTTCGCCTAGCTGCTGAATCAGTAGCTTAAGAAAATAGTGTCGGGAGGAGGCTGGAGGCCGGCCTTGCTGCCGAGCCACATCCATTGTGCAGTCAAAAGTCGTACGAGGAAGACGAGAAGCCGGCATGCGCATCACATGGCCTAGCCACTGCATTGATCGCTTTGCCACAAGGCTCTCAATTGGCTCAGTGTCGCACGCCTGCCGAATATAAGTTAATCTGTGCCGGTCGACCAGGCGCACACCCAGAATGCGACGAAGGCAGTTAGAGTGGGCAACCTCCAATCGAGTCAGTTGTGTTTTAGTAGGGGCCCATGTTTCGCAGCCGTACAGAAAGTGGGGCAGCACGAAAGTGTTGTAAACCCGCATCTTAGACTGCACTTGCATCTTCTTGCTGGCCCAAATCTTATCAAAAGACGCAAACACGCCCAGCGCGCGACCGACACGCACACCGATCTCCTTTTCCACACCACCACTCTGGGTTATCCAACTCCCTAGATACTTAAATGCAGAGACGGTCTTCACTTCACCACCAGTCAGCGCAAACGTGGGCAGATCCGCGTCAAAATCTGCTGGCAAAATCATCACTTCTGTCTTGGCGGCGTTGATTTGCATGCCAAAGCTAGAGGACACTTTGTCAAGGATTTTCAGCATAAGCGCCAACTGAGCTGGGTCATGCGAGAACAAACATAAATCGTCGGCATACATCAGCATTACTATGCGCTCAACCGACGACGACAACACAGAGCCGCCGGCTCGGGTCACGACTGACACGCCAGCCCCCTCTGGCATCATGTCTAGCGCCTTTTTCACTATGTGGTCAATAAAAACATTGAACAACACAGGAGCAATGACGCACCCCTGTCGCACACCAGACGACACGGGGAATTCGTGCCCGATTTTCCCAGCCAGCCGCACGGCAGCTGCGGTGTTGGTGTGAAGATCCTCCAACAGATCAATAATGTGCGGATGAACACTATATAATCTAAGGACTCTCCACAGTGCCGCACGGTTTATGCAATCGTAAGCTTTAGAATAGTCGACAAATGCCACAGCCATGCATTGTTTGTACTCGGCATGTGCCGCGCTCAGCGAGCGCAGAGTAAAAATCGCATCAACAGTGCCTCTGCTTTTTCTGAAACCACACTGAGCCTCATGCAACTGACCATCAACCTGCGTGGAGACGCGGTGCAGAAGTATGGCAGCGTACACTTTCCCGGCAATAGAGAGAAGGCTTATACCGCGGTAGTTACCAGGGGAGTCACGCGGACCCTTCCCCTTATATAACGGTGTGATAATAGCAGTTTTCCATTCCCTCGGGGCTCTCCCCGACCGCCATACGGCGATGATGACCCGGTGGAGCCATGCGATGGCAGGTGGGCACCGCAACAGCATGGCGTCCAGCTGGTCACCGCCCGGAACGGCGGCCGAGCGCAACGCTCGCACACACGTCTCCGTCTCAGCCAGGTCAGGGGGGCGCCCGTGCGCCTCGTCCACCTCTGTGGCGCGTGTGAGCTCAAACGCCGCTACATCGTTCTCCAGCTGGTTCAGGGTCTCGTCGCTGAGCTTGGTCTCCCCGCCATATAGCTTGTCGAATGACTCTGTCATGGCCTTCAGCACCCCGTCTGGACCGCTGTGCAGCGCGCCCGAGACGTCCCGCATGGCAGGTGGGATCTGATGGCTGCGGCTGCGGCCCGCCAGCCTGTCGCACGCGCGCGCAAACTGGCGCAGATTCTTCTTGCGTAGCATGTCTTGCGCCTCCGCCACCTGCTGGCCGATCCACCTCTCCCTGTCTCTCTGCACAGCTGCGTCGGCCGCGCGGTTGGCGCGGTTGCGCTCTCGTTTGGCAGCAGCAGACTTGCTCCTGAGCCATGCCGTGTGCGCGCGCTGCCGGGCGTCCATGAGCCGGAGGGTGCGCTGCGACAGAGTGAACTGCCAGCCGCGCCGCCGGCGGCTGCCGCGTGGAGCGAGGTGGTTGGTGGCCACCTCGTGAATGGCAGCAGCCATCGCGTCGTACTCCGCCTGGGCATCAGCGCCCTCGGGCGGCACGGCCTCCAGCAGCCCAAAGCGATCGGACAGCTGGAGGTTGAACTCACGACGGACAGCCGGGCGCCGCAGTTGTGAAGAGTCCCATGCGCGCCGCTGAGAGCCGCCTGCATGGCGGGAGGCTCGCATGCGGAGGCGCATGGACAGTACCACCATGCGGTGATCGCTGTCCCAGGTTGGGCTCCTACGCACCCTACAGTCTGTCACCGCATGCATGCGGCGGCGCGCGACCAGGATGTAGTCCTTGACGCTGTGCAGGCGGCGCACAGAGCATGCATGCCGTCTGCTCTGTGCAACAGCCATGGGGCTGATGTGGGTGTACTGGTGCTCAGGCCTGTGGGGGTAGAGAGTGTTGGCAGCGCGCAGGCTGCATGCAGTGGCAGTGTCAAGGAGCAGGCGACCGTTCCTGCTGGCCACCGCTGGCTCCGTGAGGGGCAGGTGCTTGCCAACGCATTCGTGGTCGGACACCGAATCCCTCCCCACTGCTGCATTGAAATCACCTGCCACGATGAGCAGATCGCGCTTGTCGTTGGCCTTGTCCGCGAGCGCCGCTACTCGAAGGTAGAAGTCGCCAGCCTCCTCGTCGCTCGCCGCCTCCGTTGGACTGTAGGCGCTGACGATGGTGATCATCTGCCCACGGTCCGCTGCAAAGCGGGCCTGGATGAGGCGGTCGGACACCGCCTCCCAGGAGACGAGTGCCGATGCCCATGCAGGGGACAACAGCAAGCCCACCCCACGCTGCCGGTGCTCCCCACCCGACCATAGCAGCGTCCACGACGTGTCGCCCGTAGCCACTTGCGCCTCCCCGGAGCCTGTCCTGCGCAGCTCCTGAAGCGCTGCAACACCGACGCTAAGCTTGGCGCAATCTTGCACCAGACTCGCCAGTTTGACCAGTCCCTCGTCCTCTGCAGGACATGTCCGCACGTTGAACGTAGCCACTCTGGTGTTCTGATTGACGACTTGGACGCGTCGCCAGGCGTGCCCCGCTACACGCGGGGACTGGGCAGGAATGAAGGGTCCCTTCACACTTATTTATAAATCTCTGCACAACAGAAAGTCATGCTTTCTGTCCACCTGTGATTCAGTAGAAAACTTCCACAACCTGGGGGTGTGACGAGGTGGTTCATGTCGAGGGGCTTCGCAGGGGGGGGCAACCAGTGGCAGCTTAACCTGGTGTGGTGTGTGTGTGGTGTCCGGCAGGGGTGTGGGGTGCTGCAAGTGGAACTTGGCTGCAACCTTTCAGGACCTTGGCACGAACCTGGTGGGACCCCCACCCACCCACTGAGCCGTGAAACGTGATAGCCGTAAGCCTAAAGCACAAAAAATACAGCTACAGTTACAGTTACATCGGCTTTCCAGAGAAGACTACCTTCTAGTCCTAGTACCACCGCCTAGACACAAGTCCAGTTCTGGCCCTCACAATAACTGTGAGGGGCGGTAGCCACCAGCCGGCTGCCTGCCAACGTGTAGTCCCAGAGCAAAAAGGAGAGCTATTGTGCGACGCCTCCAAAATATGTCCCAACTGCTTCCAGGGGATAGGGGGTCAAGTGGCGCTTGCCAATTTGCTTGACCGCCGAGGTGGAGGGGCCGGCGCCTGAGGGGCAGCCGGACCGTACACCACGGCTCTCCACCCGACCCTATCCTGAGCACGCATACATAACCCCACCAAATTTCCGTTCCGAGGGGGCTTCCTACACTATCACAATCACAGCGTGGCCATTCTGCCTCCCCCCTCCGTTGCTCTACAACCCCCACCCCCACCTTGATGCCGCCCAGGAACGCCCCCAGGGCCTCGTTGAACTCAATCTGCGCGCTGGTCAGTTCGCCGTACGCGACTATTGAGCGCTTGGCGCGCGGCTTGGCCGCGCCGATCTGCGTGTGCAGGGTTTGTATGTGTGTGTGTGTGTGTGCAAGTGTGTGTGTGTGTGCGTGTACGTGTGTGGTCTGTGTATGTGTGTGAAGCTCACACTAGAGGCCATCGCAAGCCACAGCCTCGGCCACACCGCACATGCTTCACATCGTAGTGGCACACTCGATACCCACACCCCACACCCCACTCCCTGCTGCGCCCGCACACGCAACTGCCCAACATTGGTGAGTGTTCTTGGTGTTTTGAGGGTGAGATGTTGGGGTGCTGAGCAGGTCTTTGTAGCGGCTGCCGCACCATCGGAGCCGTGGGAGCTCCCTCATCCTGCGAGGCCGAAGGCGCGCTGCGCGCAGAACAATTGTGCGCGCCGCACATGCAGCTGGAGCCGGCCACGTGCGTCATCAAGGCGATGTAGTCGTACGTGACCTGCGCGGTTCGGTAGGGATACCAGCTCTCAAGGCTGTTGAAGCTCTGGGGAAGGGCTTCAAGGATTGTGAATGTCAGGAGCCTCTTGTCGCTCTGTATTGTCCTCTCTCCATCCCGTGCTTTTAGCCAATGAGAGGTCCATACACATGGAAGCGTGAGGATTCCACACCTTTCACAAGCAGAAGGCTCAGAGAAAAGTCTGTGACAGTGAGGCATTCAGGCAGGCAGGCAGGCAGGCATGCAGCCGGGCAGCCAGGCAGCGGCACCCTTCCTTCTACCTTGCTTGCCTCCCGGGATGCCGTGCCCTGCATACCACGTCGTAGTGGCTGAGCATGGTGCAGCAGCTGCGCGCAAACACACCAACTGAATAATGATTTGGCCTTGATCCTTCAACCGTAAAACCTAGCCCCTGGATACCGCGCACCTCGCTGTAGGCCGGGATGTCCTTCTTGCCCGCAAACAACGCCACGTAGTAGTGCAGCGTGTTGCGGCTGTCGCGCGTAAACACGGGCTGGACGATGAGGTTGGGATCGCACGAGTGGTTGATGAAGCGCGCGGCGTTGCCTACGTGCCCTGCGTCGATGGACAGCAGGTCGCCCCTGTGGTGTGGAGTGTGAGAGAGTGAGAGAGATGGTGTGTGCGTGGCTCGCATGCATGTGCATGTGCGTGACTTGCACGTGTGCTTTATGAAGCGGGCAAAAAGTGGATAAACACAAAACACGCCCACATGCGCATACTCACTACTGAGGCACGCACCACGTGCATAGCAATCATGGTGGCAGATGTCAGCTAGCTAGGGGTAGAATTTTAGCCGCTGACGGCCACTTTTCAAGGTGCGAACACATGTCGAATACCCCGCAAAAGCTACCGACGGACTCACCCCACGTCGTCCCTTCCGGACGGGATATCGCGATCAATCGGCGTCGGCCGCGTGAGCGCCTCCTTGAGCGCGGCGGCGTCGGCAGCGGCGGCAGCGGCGGCGGCAGTGGCGAAGGCATGGTCCACAGCGGCGGCAGGGTCTGCCGGTGCAGGCGTGGTCCCAACAGCAGTGGCCTTGGCCTTCATCTGAACAAAGATGAATCGGCATCACCGTTCAGTGTCCGACCAGCCAAAAGCCCAGCAGCGTTGGGTTAGCCTCTCGAGTCTCTGCACCTCTCTCTAATTCCCCTGCCCCAAACTGCATATGAGGCTTGGAATTTTCGACACCGCTCGGTTGCGGAAGGGCTGACGACGGGGCGGACACTTGATCTATGTCTCTCTAAAGTTGCGCCAACCATGCGCCTCGTGCCGCCCGCGTCCCGTGTCCGTAGTGCGCCCTGACGCCACCCGCAGGTCACCCGCCGACATTCAAAAACTTCCAAGATTCTAGGGTTATGAAGCCCCCCCTGCACACAATCCCCCACCCACCCACCCACCTCTGCCTCAAAATCCTCGATGCGCTGAGTCAGCAGCTCGTCCATGCGGCGCGGCTCCGGGGGCACCTGTGCAAGATAACATATTTCCTTGTGTGTGGGAAGAAGGCAGATGTTACGGGAAGGAGATTGGGAGTGGGGAGATAAGGGGCAGTGAAGCGCAACCAAGAAGAAGAGTAGCCTGCTTAGCTGGAAACCCCGTGTTACTGTTACTGAAGCGCAACCCCAACAACTTGGTGTGTGGGGTAGGTGCCGTGCTCCCCTGCTCCTCTGCCTCTTGCCTCAAGATGGGTTCACTCCATGTGTAGTTTTATGTAAGGTTTGGGTTTCTGGGTGTGCATTTACATTCGACTGGTACGGCACGTGCGCTTCAACTCCCCCCCTCCCACATACATTTCTCAGAGCCAAATAATTATGGACTTCTTGTGTGTGGGTATCCTGTTCATACCTTGGTGGAATGAGGCGTGTGGGAAAGCTCTTGGCAAACACTACATGCTTGGAACCACTGTCAGGGTGAATCGGTGATCGTGAGGGCTCAGACCCCCCCCACACGCACGCGATCGAATAATACAATCCCGGGAACGCACACAATATGAAGGACGGGTTGAATGCATACCAGGTGCGCGGAGTATGTCGCCTGCTCCTCCGACTTTTGCTTGTAGTACAGCTCAACAAAGTGGTCCATGGCGAAGATGTACATGTCAGCGCCGTGGCGCTTGTTCGCCATCGCCTCGGTGATGACCTCGCCGACGTACGCGCAGATGAACTTGCCGGCCTTGATCGGGTCCGCGCAGCGCACCCCCCACCCTTTCTTCTCAGTCATGAACACCTCCAGAGGCAAAGAGATGCCATTGGAGACCTGTCGCACAGTGGGCAGACAGACTGAGTCGCTTGGGGGCGACTGACTTCGACAACTTCTTTAGCCTGCAACACGTGTGCAAGAGACATTGATCTAATGCAGGATAAATAAGTTCCCTTGCACAAACGCGCCTGGGAGGGTCTACATGCGTGTGACAGCGTCCGAGTACTCGCCTGCATGTTGTTCTTGCAAGCCTCGTCCGTGCAATCGCCGCTGCACTCGTGCACTCCGAGCAGCGAGGAGCTCATGAGCAGTCCCTGCGCGTTACAGAGGAGATTTCAAAATACATAAGCAGTAGCAGGTGTGTACAGTGAGTGTTGGTGTGAGGGGGGGAGCTGTGTAACAATAGACACACAGGCCCAATGGTTCCTAGGTGCACGATGTAGAGCCGTTGGCCTTGGCAAATTACACATAGCCATGTAAGGCGGTATGTTGCAAGCTACTACCGGGGATGGGTGGCTTGTATGTTAGAGGGCAGTATGGGGCTGGTCGAATTGCGGATTGAGCTACTTCCGCCGACAGCAAGCATGGACCCTCGCTTTAATGTTGGCTGCGGTATACCAGGGCGAGCGCTACAAGTCTTAATACACGCCCTCGCGGGCGTGGGATGCTCGGGGGATTGGATGCCGATGGGGAACGATGGGGCGGTTGTGATTGATGGAATCAGAAACCGTGCACGTTGGGCGGCGCGGTGTGCGTGCACATGCCCTGCGCGGTACATGCTAGCTAGGCGACGCGGTGCATGCATGTTGAACGTTTCAAGACACGTCGGTTGACAGGTGCTGGCCACGCGTGGGTTGATGGCACACGGGGGTTAACAGATACAAAGGTGGTAGGCCACCAAAAGGCCTCCAAAGGGTTGTCACATCGATGATCAACATGGGTGATGCTTTGTGGGAGGCTCGCTGGCCCAGGATTATCCCAGAGGCAGCCTCAGAGCACACCTAGGAGTTTCTGTCTCAGCCTTTCAGAAGTGTTCGTTTGATTACAGTCACGCGTGACAACGGATCACGGCTCGGGGCAGAGCCTGACCTCCACCGGCCGCAGATGGTGACCCGCCGTAAGGCATGGCAGTCACCACCCACGACCAATGTCGAGCGGCCGGACTCTGCAGCTAGGCACCATTCTCCCTAACTCGCTCAAACTCAAAAGTCGGTGGGACACCACGATTCATCAGGGTGGGTGGGTGGTAGATCAAAGGCTGACAACGGAACTGGAAGCCAAAAAGGGAGCGGTGCTAGCGACCCAAGAAGACGGATAGGAATCTTGGGGTGCTAGCACCATTAAGAGGCGCTCCGTACTTCTCAATTCACACTTAGAAAGTATCTTCCGACAGAAACTCCAGTTTTCCACCCATCTAGGGATTAAGTAGAAAACCAACACATACCCCTACGGAGTACGTAAACATGCACATTTTAGTTAAGCTCGTCTGTGCCCTTGAATGGGTGGGCATGCATGCATGCATGCTGCTCCCAAGCCAACTGTTTGGGCCCTGGCGCGGTCGCCTTTGCACACCGCCTGCAGCCCCTATCTAATACACCATCATAGGCGACCAACTGACTGTAAAATCGACCATAGTCATCACCTCGTTGTCGTAGTTCAGCTCATCCGTGCACTTCAACGGGTGGTCTTCGGGGAGCGACGCGTCGAGCTCCACGCGGCGGCGGTTGAATGCGAGGCCACACCTAAGGTGTGTGTGTGTGTGTGTGTGTATGTGTGCGTGTGTGTGTGTATATATGTGTGTGTATGTGTGTGTGTGTGTGTATGTATGTGTGTGTGTGTGCATGCGTGTGTGTGTCCGTCAGCAGCCGCATGAGGTGATGGTTGAACGCAAGGCTGCAACTCGGGGGGAGGGGAGGGGGGCAGGAGGGTCAAGAAGGGTCCAAAGGGGGTCACACCGAAACCGGAAAAAAAACGCACCACGCACCGAGATTCCACTCAATTTAGACCCCTAGCTAGACCCCCCCCCTGGCGGCAGCTGCGTATGTGGCGGTTGGACGCGAGACCGCGCCACAAGGGGAAGGGGGGTGGGGAGGGCAGCAAGAGCTCCTCAATTTGGCTCCCCAAATCAACTGTTCCACCCGCTTCCTCAGAATTTCTGTGTCTACGGTCGGACCGCACCGGGAGCCGTTGGTGTACTTCAGGAAGCGCTCGTTCTCCTCTCTGAGCAGTGGCGCAATGATCTCGCCAACGAAGGGCGCGTAGCGCATGTCCTGTGGAGGGTGCGTGGGAGAGTGTAAAGATGTGTGGAGTGGGTGAAGCACACATAACTAACAAGGTCAGTAAACACACACACACACACAGACACACGCACGCACACACATAGACACACATACACACGAACACACGCACACGCCTGCACCCACGCACACACACACACACACACACCGAAATGTACGTCAGGTCCGGCAGCCTCTGGTCGTTGACCGTGTTGATGACCGGGATGGGGAGGTGCTCGAGCCCACACGACAGGTCCTCTACGAGCACGCCGCTCAGTTTGCGGATCTCCTTGAGGCGCGCGAGTGCGGCGGTCTGTGCGCGTGTGTGTGTTTGTGTGTGGGGGGGGTGAGTTGTATTAGGGGTAATCAGGTGAGGGGTCGAGGGTTCCCGTGGCCCAACCACATTCCCAACGCCTGGGGCAGCGCCTCAGGCGGCGCATCTACTCGCACGGATCAGGCGGCGCCTCAGGTGCACCGACCGCCAGAGGCGCCGCCTGATGCGCACCCCCGATCGCCAGTGGGCAACCCACCTTGTTGTTCTTCCCGCGTGCAGGCGCTGCTGCGGTGCGCGCGCCAGCGGTGAGCGGCCCGTCGCTGCGCTGTGCCGCCGCCGCACCCTTCGACTGCTCCGCACCCTTCAGCCGCTTGGGCGCAGGCACAGTTTCGGCCTGGTTGTGCTGCTCGCCGCTGCGCCGTGCCTCCTCCGCACCCTTGAGCCGCTTGGGCGCAGGCACAGCCTCGGCCTCGTCGTGCGCCTCGCCACTGCGCCGTGCCGCTGCCGCACCCTTTGGCTGCTTGGACGCAGGCCCAGCGTCAGCCTCGTTGTGCAGCTCGCCGCTGCGTCGTGCCACCGCCGCACCCTTGAGCCGCTTGGGCGCAGACCCAGCCTCGGCCTCGCCATGCGGCTTGCCGCCGCGCCGTGCCGCCGCCGCACCCTTCGGCTGCTTGAGCGCAGGCACAGCTTCAGCCTCGTTGTGCAGCTCGCCGCTGCGCCGTGCCTCCTCCGCACCCTTGAGCCGCTTGGGCGCAGACCCAGCCTCGGCCTCGCCATGCGGCTTGCCGCCGCGCCGTGCCGCCGCCGCACCCTTCGGCTGCTTGAGCGCAGGCACAGCTTCAGCCTCGTTGTGCAGCTCGCCGCTGCGCCGTGCCTCCTCCGCACCCTTGAGCCGCTTGGGCGCAGACCCAGCCTCGGCCTCGCCATGCGGCTCGCCGCCGCGCTGTGCCGCCGCCGCACCCTTCAGCTGCTTGGGCGCAGGCACAGCCTCGGCCTGGTCGAGCGCCTCGCCGCTGCGCCGTGCCTCCGCCGCACCCTCGAGACGCTTGGGAGCAGGCCCAGACTCAGCCTCATCGTGCGGCTCAGCCCCGTCCTTGTCGCGTGCCTCATCCTTGACCCTGTCGCGCCCCTCATCCTCGGCCGTGGCGCAAGCCTCAACATGCGGGCGCGGCGCCACTTGCGGCTCTGCTGCGCATCCGCTGCTGCCAGCCTTGCCGCCGCCACCAAAGCCATCACCAGAGTCAAAGTCAGACCCATAGTCGGAGCCAGAGCCAGCGCCAGAGCCAGTGGCAGCGCGCGCCAGCCTCAGCGCCTCTAGTGCGGCGGCGTGCGTCGCCACGCCGTAGGCACTGCTGATGCCGCCGCCGCCGCCGCCACCGCCAACAGCGGCAGCGGCAGGCTTTGTAGGCACGGCGGCGGTCAACCGCCCCGGTTTCTTGCCAGCGGTCCCCTCCCCGGCAGCGCTTGCGCCCGCGCCTGCGCCCGCTTTGCTCGCGGCAACACGCGCCTTCCGCTGCGACGCCACCCCTGCCCCCGGAGCCGCTGCCGCCGCCGCCGCCCGCGCCGCCGCCGCGCCCTCGCCTGCTGCAACGCGCTCTGGTGGGGCGGACGGGCCGGCGGCTCCCTCTCCGTGCGCCACTGTGTCCTGCGCCTTGTGCCATGCGCCTTCATCACGTGCAGATGCTGCTGCGCTGCCCGTGCCCGCGCCTGCGCTCGTGCCCGCACACGCGCCCACCAATGTGCTTGCCAGCTTGCTCATGGGTGCCTCTTTCAAGTTGGCGCGCCTCTTTACCGGCGCCTGCCGCGTTGCATTGTCGGATGTGCCATGAGCTGGGGGCAGACTCTGCCTATCTCTGAGAGATGGTATGAGCAGATACTACAGCAGGGCAGGGCAGGGCAGGGCAGGGCAGGGCAGGGCAGGGCAGGGCAGGGCAGGCAGCCACGCAGCCAGGGCAGGGCAGGGCAGGGCAGGGCAGGGCAGGGCAGGGCAGGGCAGGGCAGGGCAGGGCAGAGCGCACCGTCATGCCGCGCGCGGCCTCGGGTGCGGCGTGGGACGCGGCCTTGGGTGCGTCTCTCTTTGCATGGCGATGTGCGCCGGGCGACGCGCCCGAGGTCGCCTGCGGCGCGGCCTGTGCGTGTGCCACGCCTGCCGGGCCTCGGCCGCTGCTCCCTGCCGCCGCTGCCGCTGCGGCTCCTGCCGCCACCACCGCCGCCGCCACCGCGGCCCCTGCTGTCGGCTTGCGCATCACGAGCATCATGTGGATGTCGCTGTCGGGCCGCAGCCCCGCCAGCGTGGCCGGCGCCCCGTCGGCGCCCTCGTCGCTGAGGATCTTGCCGGTGTCGCTGTTGATGAGGAGGATCATGTCGGGCCTGCGATCGGCGGTTGGTGGTTGGTGTGTTTGATGCGGTGGTGGTGTACTGTAGAGACATTTTGTCTTGCAGGCACTTGATACTATAAAGGGCATTTTTTTTGGATTTTGTGCCAATTGTGTGCCTTACCATTTTTCCCCATGTTTTGACGTAACTTTTGGTATTTGTTTTACGTTTCTTTTATAAATCGAACTTGCCGGCGCTTTCTTGGAACTATTAAATTGGCAAAGCAAAGCGTTTCTACGGTACACATCACTGGCTCGGCGGCAGAGCAGCTAGATGAGGAGACCTACGTGGGGCGTGTAAGCAACATGGCTTGCATGTGTGCGTGCGGTGGGTGCGGTGGTGGTGGGTGCGGTTGCGGTGGCTGCAGCCTTATTAAAAGCGGTGGCAGCCACAGTGACGGTGCCGTCAAGCACTCTCTCGCTCGGTGTCGCGGTGGATGAGGACGATCCTGAGGGGATCCGCACGGGTGGTGGTGGTGGTGGCAGTAGAGTTTGTCATCGGTTGTCGATGTTTCACCACATGGAATGTCCAGCCTCAGAGCCAGTGCCAGTGCCAGTGCCAGTGCCAGTGCCAGTGCCAGTGCCAGTGCCAGTGCTAGTGCCAGTGCCAGTGCCAGTACCAATGCCAGTGCCTACTGGGATGTGACAAGCCGAGCCAGGTCGGTCGCACCAACGGGCTGCTTCGTGTGTCGGGGCGTGGGTAGGTGCAAGCGGGGCGTGGGCGCGCACCAGAAGTAGCTCCCGAAGTTGCGCGCGAGCGCGCGGCGCAGCGACGCCACCGGCGCGTCGGCGCACACGGTGAACTCCTGTCGCTCGTTGCGCATGCCCTTCGAGTGCACACCACGCGTGTGTCAGTGTTTCCGCAGAGGATCTTGGGGAAATGGTGGCTTGACCCGGCCCAAACCACATTCACAACGCCTGAGGCGGCGCCTCAGACGTCCCATTCCATGGCGCGGATCAGGCGGCGCCTCAGGCGCTCCAATCGCCTGAGGCGCCGCCTGAGGTGCACCCCTGATCGCCTCAGGCGTCGCCTCAGGCGTTATCCAAACCGCCTCAGGTGCCACCCCGACCGCCTCAGGCGCCCACCACCGCCTGAGGCGCACCCCGGACCATCTCAGGCGTTATGACCGCAATCCATGGCGCGGATCAGACGTTGGGATTTTGGTAGGGCGGGCCTCACGGCTCACTCCCCATTCTCAACCTGCCGGAGGCTAGTCTCTGCAACAAATGTGAAAATGACGATTTCCACACTTTTTGTCGACATTCGAGCAATGTCAACCCGCGGCGCCAAACCGAATCTGCCAATCTCAGCCTGCTGCTGCAGGTTTGCGGGTTGTGGGTTGGCTAACGGAAACACTGGCGTATGTGCGTGCGGGTGAGTGAACGAGGATTGGAGGGGTGCGTGCTTGTGCGCGCGTGCGTTCGTCTAGGTGCTACCAGACTTGACCAATCTGAGACCCGCGGGTCAGGCGCCCAAGTGGCCTCGCCATGAGCCGCGGCCGCGTTGGAAATGCTCAGACGCGGTTTTGGATTTAGGGTTTAGGGCTTAGGGTTCAGGGTTTAGGGTTTAGGGTTTAGGGTAAGGGTAGGCCGGGCCACGACCCACAACAGCCGAGCCGCGGCTCAAGAGCAACCCCTCCCGGCCACCGCCGCACCCCTGCGCGCCCCTGACTGAGGCCCCCTCCCCTCCCCCCCCCCACGGCAGACTCTAGATGCCAGCCACCAAGAGCGCCCCCCTCCCCCCGCCCCCCCCCCCCAGCAACGCTTCGCACAAGCTCCGCCCCACCCCTGTGCGCCCCTGGCTCGGGGCGCTGCAGCCTAGGCCCCCTCCACCATCATCCACGGCAGACAGATGGCAACCCACCATGGCAACCCACCAGATGGCAACCCACCAGATGGCAACCCACGGACAGACAGATGGCAACCCACCATGAGTGCATCCCCCAGCAGCGTGCCGCGCCACTGGCCGGAGAAGCCGCTGAACTGCGGCAGGGGGGGGAGGGAGGCATGTGGAGGGGAGGCAGGGAAGGGAGGGGCATGTGGAGGGGGCATGTGGAGGGGGCATGTGGAGGGGGGGGCGCTCAACTGTGACGGGGGGAGTGTGGAGGGGAGGGGGCATGTGGAGGGGAGGGCCGCTGAACTGCAGCAGGGGAGGAGGGAGGGGCATGAGGAAGGGAGCGGGCATGTGGAGGGACGGGGGCACGACGACGGCGCACACACCATCCTAGTGTTAATGACTACGTTGCGTTGCACTTGAATATGTTCGCCCAGTTATACAATTGGCATCTAGGGCGCCCCGTCGCAGCCCCTTGTCCCAGATAAACAAACTTGCTTGTTCTCACTAGTACCTCGACCTATACAGTTGGCAGCGACAACTACGACAGTCCCCATACACCCACCGCCACACACCGTTTGGACGGTTGATGTTGTTCGAGGCCGTTTGCACGCGAGTCTGCATGCGACAAATTGCAGGACATGGACAAACACTAGGCGTCCGCGGACACGTCCGCCGGACTACAAAAAATCAATGCCACGTGAGCGCACCCGCCACCCGCCCCGGCCTATATGCACCCTTCCGCGGGCCACACCCACCTCCACGCACACACGCAGCGTGGGCTCGGCACACAGCAGCGCGCGGTCTTCGTCAGCGCACGCCGTGCCGCTCCACGGCATGGGCGGCACCCCGGGCAGGCCCACGAACGGGTTACCGGCAGGGCCGGAGGACGCGCTGTTGCCGCCACCGCCGTTGGGCTCGCCTGCGGTGGCGCGCTCTACGCCGTCGGCAGCACGCCCGCTGCCGCCGTTTCCCCTGACGGCGCCAGCGACACCACCGGCGGCGTGTGGTGCGGCGTCGCGTGCAGCCCCAGTGTTCAGCGGCTGCACGGGCCGGCCACCGGCCTGGCGCTGCTGCTGCTGTTGCTGCTGTGGCAGTCCGAGTGACCGCAGCCCCTGAGGTGCAGGCGAGCCCCGCCGCACGCCCGATGCCTGGCCGTGTCTGCCGGGTGAGCCGCCAGCGCCCGCCCCTGGTGTCCCATTTGGCGCGGCAGCCGATGCGCTGGAGCGCATGCCACTCGGTCTGCTGCGCCCACAAGGTGTCTGCTCTTCTTCGCCCGCCCCATGCGCGGACGCGCCATGCAGCGCCGACGCCATGTCTACTCGTCCCTGATGCCCTGCACCGCTGCTCATGCAGGTATCATGTGCGCTGCCCGCCCCATGTGTGCGTGTGCCCTCCTCACCCACTGCTGCTGTGCCACTGCTGCATGCGCCACCATGCGCTGCTGCTTCTGCTCCCCATGCAGGCACAGCACGCCGTGCTGCCAGCGGCAACTGCGTGCTGTTCATGCGCGTCCACGCCGACGCAGCTGACTGCTCTGCTCTGCTGCTGCATCCTTCGCGCTGAGGCGCTGGCGCCGGGGGCGCTGGTGGAGAGCAGATCCAGTCGCTGGCGGGGTCCGTCGCCATGTGGGCTGTGTCGCGAAAGCTGCACTATGTGGATGCTACATATGCATGCCGCGCTGTGTGCTGCGTTGCGCGCTGTGGCAAGAAGTGTGAACCCTAACTAATAAGAGGTTTACAAAACTCAACTGCACGGAGACGACGAACTGCAAAACTCAACCCCTAGTTATTGCTGGCGAATGTTGGTGTTTTTCGAGTTTTGGTTCATTTAAACACCTCGAACAACCCCCCCACCCACCCACCCAACACTAGGGTTTCTGGACTCGGCCTCGCCGTGCGTCGTGGACAACCTGCGACACACTGAGCACAGTGCTTTCTGAAGGTCGAATGATGATTTTGCAGCAGCAGCAGTCCAAGTGTTGGGGAGAGCAGCTCTGATGGGGAGAGCGCGTCCACGATTGGTGATGAATCCTGCTCGGCAGCTCGATTCTGACCATAAATATGAATCTTATAATGGTCGAGCCACTACTGCGTCTTATGCAAGCGCTTAGCTGCAGCTGGGCACCATTGCACCGTTCCAAGCATTGCTTGGAAGTCGTGGGGTGGTCCCACTGCCAGGTGCCGCTGCTGCTGCGGCGGCTGTGACAGCAGAAGTAGGGCTGCAGCCGTGCACTGCTGCGCGGCCTGCCCTCCAGG
This sequence comes from Chlamydomonas sp. UWO 241, assembly GCA_016618255.1. Taxonomy (NCBI): domain Eukaryota; kingdom Viridiplantae; phylum Chlorophyta; class Chlorophyceae; order Chlamydomonadales; family Chlamydomonadaceae; genus Chlamydomonas; species Chlamydomonas priscui. The sequence continues at coordinate 64,073 of VFSX01000289.1, forward strand.
CCTATCTGCAGCTACCGCAGCTGCGCACAAACTTGTTCCCGATGCGCCCCAGCCCCCACCGCCCCCCTTGTAACCCACAGCAGAGCGCTGGTTCACCTTGTTCGTGGTGGACCAGGCGCGCATCCACACCGTACGCATCTGCATCACACACACGCGCACGCACACGTGCGCATGGTGCGGTGCGCACACGTGTACGTGGTGTGCGTGCGTGTGCGTGGATATGCCCCGCGTTGCCACGCGCGCGTTCCCCAGACAGATTACACTGCGCTGCCAGCCTGACGCGAACGCACGGGGGCGCCGTCGTGCAAACAAGTAACAAGTAACACGGGGTTTCCAGCTAAGCAGGCTACTCTTCTACTAGAGATCACCCGCCGATACTCCAGCACACTTGAAGTACTAGAGTACCGCCGGCTCCCGGCCGATAGACTACCGCTCCCGCCGGCTAGACTACCCCAAACAGCGGTCTCTGAGAGACATGTCTGGCAAGGAGCATATAGGAGAGGACCTTCCTCAGGTCACAGTAGTGGCCTTGTGGCCAGTCAAGCCGGCAGAGCCGACTGGCGCTGACTGGAACGGTCCCCGCCTGGCAGTGCATGGCTGTCCAGCTCTCGTTTGCATGGGGCTCAGCCGGCGCCCCATGCCTCATGCATGGCCAGGTCCCACCCTCCAGGGGTGCATGGACGACAGAGTTGTCATGGAGGCTGCCTGAAGACCTTCCAACGCCAGTCACCGGCAGACGAGCGACCCCGAGGATGAGCGCGGTGACGAACGCTGCGATTGGTGAAGCGGATTTACTCTGTGTTGCCTCGGCGGTCGCCACCGCTGAAGCCGTGATGGTAGCCCGCCTCCACGGGCAGCCATCTTGACCAATGTCCAGCATGCATTGACGGGCGCCAGCTCCTCCGCTCGTCGATCGACTCGTCGAGATCGGTGCCGCATGGCATCCTGCATGGGGGGAGGATAAGGGCCGTCTCCCAGCACGGGCCGCGGCAGCGCCGCGGCTACTCGCCAAGCCATGGCAGCGCCGGGCAAGCCGCTCCTGTAGTGTTCCACCGAGGGGCAGTCTAGCAGGAGCCGGGCCAGTCGTATTTTACCCCGCTCGTCAGCGGCACGGAGATCCTCGTCACCAGCAGCGCCGCATTGCTGGGTCCAGGGCTCGGCGACGAGAACGCGCCTCCGTTAATCGAGCCGTCGTGCAAACGGGGGTAACTGCTCTACTCTACTCTACACAAGTGCGGTACTCGAGTGCGGAGGCTTGTGGATAGCCCCTACAGTTGTGCTCTCTCGCTTGGGTGTTGCATCGTATGCGATGATACTGTCCACATACTGTAATAAAAGTTGCTTCACTCCCCTATGCAATCGCCCCCCCCCCCTATCCCCTCCCAGCTGTCTCGCCACACACTGCGCCGCACACACTTGACCGCCCTGAAAGAGTTTTGAGTGTTGTCTTGCGCAAAATGTTCGAACAGAATCGGTCAACACTCAAAACTCTATCACTTCCCCCATGCTGCTGCCCCTCCCTTCAGACAGCTCACGCGCCGTCATTGTGTTTGGCCCTCCAGCGCGCCCTTGCCTCCGTCCCACGCATCCTCGCCTCCTCCGTCTGCAAGCAGCAATGGTGGACGTGGTTGATGGCGGCAGCTTCAGCCGTGGTGGTGCATCAGCATTGGCACGTGCGGCGGGGGCACGCGGGGCGGTGGTGCATCAGCAGCATCAGCATCAACACGTGCGGTGGGGGCACGCGGGGCGGTGGTGCATCAGCAGCATCAGCATCAACACGTGCGGTGGGGGCACGCGGGGCGGTGGTGCATCAGCAGCATCAGCATCAACACGTGCGGCACGCATCAGCAGCATCAGCATCAACACGTGCGGCTTGGGCACGCGGGCGGTGGTGCATCAGCAGCAAAAAACAGCAGCACGTGCGACGGGGGCATGCGGGGCGGCTGGCTAGTTGTATACGCGCGCAAGCGGCGCCCGAGCTGTGCGATAAGCCCCATCCCACCCCGTGCACACAGAGCCTGGTGCCCCCTCCCCCCACAAATCGCACCGCGAAGACGAACGTCGGCTCTCCCCCCATCTCCGCCCTCTCCTCGTCGGACTTCTTCCAGAAGCTCTCCAAGATCGCGCGGTTCTTCATGCACGCCTGCGGGGAGAGGTTTTACAGGTTTTATATGTGCGCGCCCGGAGGACCCCGGGGCGTGATTCAAGGCCTGGACTTCACGTCCAGGTGGGGCTCTACCAGGAGAGCCCGCAAGGGCGCGCAGCGCGCCAGCCTACCAGCCTGCGAGGGGGGGAGGCCGCGCAGTGCGTCAGCCTACCAGCCTATCAGCATGCCAGCCTGCCGGGGGAGAAGAGACAGGCGGGGCGCGGCGGGCGTGTGCAATATGCTCCGGTTTGGTGGGCTGGCGCGCTGCAGGGCGTTGCGGCACTGATTTCCTTTTCGGCTGTCCACAGCCATTTGGCTGTATTCTCGCTGTACTTTGATCTTGCTTTGAGCTTGGACACAGCTCAACCCATTAAGTGGATTGTTAGTCTGACGAGTCCGTCAGATAGAGCTTGTCAAGAGCTTTCAAATAACACCGTTATATGAGGACACACGGTCAACGGGAGGTCAACCGTCAACGAGGTCAAAGCAAAATCCGGCTGTGGAATAATCTATTTCTCCCAAAACTCCCCCAAAGAAGAGAATCAGTGCATTGCGGACTGTCCTAGGAGAGCCACTTAGACGTAGAGGCCTTAACTCACGCCCCGGAGTCCTCCGGACGCGTACGTGTAAACACCTCCAAAAACGGTTTGGTAGGCTGGCGATTGCGCGGCCTCGCAGGATCTCCAAGTTGAGCCCTCGGACTTGCTTTCTGGTCCTTACTCACTCCCTTGGTGTCCTCCGCGCGCGTACGTGCAAACTAAAGAAAACAAGACGCTCCGACTAGGCCACGACACCCCTGCACCCCCCCCCTCGCTCCCTCGCTCCCTCCCCACCTGCTTCCTCAACAAGTTGTTGCAGTTGTTGCAGTCGCCACACCTGGGCGTGGTGCCCTTGGCGTACATCGACCGAAGCGCCCCCGGGGCCAGCACAAAGCCCTCCCTCTCTGCGGGCGCCGCGCCGTACGAACGGCGCCGCTTCGCATCGCGCCGCTGCTCATCGCCCGCGTCGTCGTCACCGTCGCGCACTGTGCGCTCGGCATCGTCGCTCTCGTCGCCTGCGTCATCGTCATCGTCATCGGCAGGGACAGGGGCCTCATCGTCATTGCTCTCGAGCCCATCGAGACCCAGCTGCGGGGAGCGCAAGGCAGCGAGGGCGGCGTGTCAATTGTGGCTGATCAAGCGAGGATATAGACATCTCGTCGCCCTCGTCATCGTCATCGGCAGGGGCAGGGGCCTCGTCGTCATTGCTCTTGATCCCATCGAAACCCAGCTGCGGGGAGCGCAGAGGCAAAGAGGGTGGCAGGTTTATTGAGGCTGATCAAACGAGGATAGTGACCTCTCGTCGCCCTCGTCATCGTCATCAGCAGGGGCAGGGGCAGGGGCCTCGTTGTCACCGCTCTCGAGCGCATCAAAGCCCAGCTGCAGGAGGGCAGAGGCAGAGAGGGCGGCGTGTTAATTGTGGCTGGTCAAGCGAGGAAAGAGACCTCTCGTCGCCCCCGTCATCGCCATCGGCAGGTGCAGGGGCCTCGTCGTCATCGCTCTCGAGCCCATCAAAACCCAGCTGCGGGGAGCGCAAGGTAGGGAGGACGGCGTGTTACTTTTGGCTGATCAACAGGCTGATCAACAGGCTGATCAAGTAAAACTCCTACAGACTGGTGTCCGGGACGTCAGGGGCTGCATTCGCTACGCAGTCGACTCCGCACGACAGACGAGCATATAGAGACCTCGCCCTCGTCATCGTCAGGGGCAGGGGCCTCGTCGTCACCGCTCTCGAGCCCATCAAAACACAGCTGCGGGGAGGGCAAGACAGGCAAGGCTGCATGTTCATTTTGGCTGCTCAAGTATTACTCCTACAGACTGGTGTGCGAGAGGGGCTGCATTCACTACGCAGTCAACTTTGCAAGACAGACGAGGAAAGAGACCTCAACCTCGTCCGCTCGGCCTCGACAGACAGACTGCATGCGGATATGGATAGACCACAAGCCTTTTGTGTCGCAACTGCGCAAGCCGCAAAGTGCTTCAGCGCCAGCTCCGGCTTGCGTGGAATCATGACGACAACCTGCTGGCCCCCATGAGAGGGGTCCTCACTTTTTGTGTGTGTGAGAGGACACGCGTAGGCTGGCGCGCTGCCTGGCCTTGCAGGCTCTCTCAGTAGAGCTCCCCTAGACGTGTAGGAGACAGGAGTCCTAGCCTACGCGTACGTGTAAAACCTGGAATCCATGTGAGGGGACACGAGGCATCGCACACCTGCTCGAGCTGGTACGCCTCGAGCGCCGGCCCCGGCTTCCGTAGAAACGCTGGCCCCGCGGTCGTCGCGCGGTGCGACAGCAGCAGCGCCTCCAGCGAGCGCGACTCCTCCCACCCAGACAGGGCGCGTGGAAGGCCCCCGAACGAGGCCGCGCCGCTGCCGCTGCCGCCGCCGGCGCCGGCGCCAGCGGCGGCGGCGGCGGCGGCGGCAGCGGCGACGGCGGCGGCGGCGAGCGCGGGCCCAGTCTCCAGCCGCAGCGCACCCACGCGCTCAACGCCCACGCGTGCAATTGCGCGCAGCAGCTGCACCGCCAGGCGCGGCGCGGCCGCGCGCGCGAGCGCGCCGCCAGCGAGCGCGCCGCCAGCGAGCGCGCCGCCTCCTGGCTTTGCGCCAGCGCCGCCTCCGCCGCTAGCGTTGAGCAAGGGGGAACAGGGGGGGGAGGGAAGAGGGTCGAGAGCTCAGTAAGGGTCGAGCCGACGAGGGACCTGCGCATTGTGCATGTCGGCATGGAGGGCTGAGCGCTGAGTGTAGACGGCTGGGTGTGCAGTTTGGCCGGGGGGGGGGGGGGCGTCGCTCGCAACCTGCTTGCAGGGCCGGCAGACGGGCGCAAACAGCCCTCCATACGAGTTGTGCGTGCGCATTGGCGGCAGCGCACAGGCCGCTAGCGTTGGGCAAGGGGAAAGCAAAGGGTGGAGGGGGTGGGGTGGGGTGGGGGCTCAGCAAGGGTCGGCAAGGGCCGGCAGAAGGGTGCAAACAGCTCTCCGGTGCAAACAGCTCTCCGGACAAGTTTTGCGTGCGCATTGGCGGCAGCGCACAGGCCGCTTGCGTTGGGCAAGGGGAAAGCAAAGGGTGGAGGTGGGGGTTTGGTGGTGGGGGTGGGTGGATGGGGGCTCAGCAAGGGTCGGCAAGGGCCGGCAGAAGGGTGCAAACAGCTCTCCGGACAAGTTTTGCGTGCGCATTGGCGGCAGCGCACCGGGCCCTCACCTGCTGCCGCCGCTGCCAAACGCGAGCAGCTCGGCGCGCGCCGCCTTCCTCGCGCGGAGCACGCCCTCGGCCGACGGCGTGCCGGCAGGCCTCTCGGCCTTGGACTGTAGCAGCTGGGAGGGGTGAGGTGGGCTGGGGTGGGGTGGAGTGGGCGGTGCTTCTTATATTTTGCGGTTCATGGCGGCAGAACGCTTCAATCCAAGCCGCGCATTCAAGGGGCCAGTCTCCAGCGTGGCTTTCGTCCCCCCCGAGACGGACATCCTGGGGGCATGTGTAAGCCTAAACCCTAAACCCTAAACCATGTGTCAGCCTAAACCCTAAACCCTAAACCCCGAGCGATTCATTTAGTGACCCTGTTTACTGAACAGTATCCAGGAAGTGCTGGGCAGGCGGCGTGTCTGCAGCAGTGATCCCCCTGCGAGCCGTATACCGCTCGGAGCCGGATTTCCCATTTCTCAGAAAACCACCCCGTACTTGGTGGGAGAGGGCGTGGAAGGGTGCGTTGGAAAGCTCTCGCCGAGAGCAGCACAGCGGCATGCGTTGCGTGGACACGCGCTGTGTACTGCGCCTGGTGTGAGCGGTCAAAGTTGCTCGAGCCTGGGAACAACTAATTACTCAAATCCTTCCCAGGGACCACTGGTCTGCAGGCCTCTCCGCCTGAGACTGCATCATCGAGGAGGGGCGCGGGAAGAAGGGGGGTGGGGTGGGGTGCTTCTGATACATTGCGGTCCATGGCGGCAGGACGCTTCGATCTACCGAAGTACCGCTTTGCCTCAGCTTTGCCTTGCCGATTAAATAATTCGGAAAACGTGGCGGCAAGGCCGATTTCTAAAAAATATTTCCGAAAAAGTAAAAAAACGCCCAAAGTGATGTCAAAAAGGGAAAAAATAAAAAAATTAAATCAAAGCACCTAAATTCTAAACAATTACCCTCTTTATAAAAGTGGCGGCAAGGCAAAGCGGTACTACGGTAAGCCGCACATTCAAGGGGCCAGTCCCCAGCGCGGCGTTCTTAACCGCTGAGACGGACATTCTGGGAGCGTGTGTTTTAAGCAATTCACGCAGTGACGCTGTGAAGGAAACCATGGGGCAGGCGGCGGGCCTGCGGGCCTCTCAGCCTTGCGGAGCCCCCCCTCCTCTACTGGACACATACATGCACGTGCACAATTGAAGCGGTTTCATAAAACACACACACACACGCACCCCCCCACACACACACGCACCCCCGCAGACACCCCACACATGCACACGCACACGCGCACACACTTTCATCAGCGATTCCGTCAGCCCCCCCCGCCCCCCACGCACGCACATGCACACACACACACAAACGCGCACGCACACGCACACGCACCACCCCCTCACACCTTCATCAGCGCTTCCGTCAGGCGCCCTGGGCGCATGTTGAACTCAACCGGCATTTCCAGCATTTCCATCTCCACAGGACCATGAAGTGCTTGTACACCTGGTGCGTGTGTGTGTGTGTATGTGTGAGTGTGTGTGTGAGTGATTGCGTGTGTGTGTGTGTGTGTGTGTATGTGCGTGTGTATGTGTGAGTGTATGTGTGCACGTGTGTGTGTGTGTGTGTGTGTGAGAGTGTGTGTGTGTGTGTGTGTGTGTGCGTGTTTGCGTGCGCGCATGTGTGTGCGCGCGTGTGTGGCATCTCCATCTCCACAGGCACCATGACGTGCATGTTCACGTGGTGTGTGTGTGCGTGTGTGTGTGTGTGTGTGTGTGTGTGTGTGCGTGTATGTGTGCGTGTGTGTGTGTGCGCGCGTGCGTGTGTAAGCGCACACCAACGCACACGCAACTTGATGTATGCCGCCGCTGTTGTTCCGAGTCCTGCTCGACCGTGCTCGACACACACACACGCTCGCACACACACACACACACACACAAACACACACACACACATGCACACACACACACACCTACCACACACACTCACACACACACCTGCTCAATGATGCCGCCGTGCCTCGAGTGCTGCCCGATCTCGCTCGACGCGTCCTCCCACCCGCGCTCTGTCGCACGCACGCACGCACACACACACACACACACACACACACACACACACACGCACCCCCCACACACACACACCTGCTGAATGATGCTGCCGTGCCTCGAGTGCTGCCCGATCTCGCTCGACACGTCCTCCCACCCGCGCTCCTTCGCGCACACTTCGTCGTAGCCGCCGGATGAAAAGACCTCGATGAAAACGTGCTTCATGTCGAGTGGCTTTGCACGGGGGGCAAGCAGCGGCAGCTTGACCTGAACAAAATATAAGGAGAGTGGGGTGTGGGGTGTGGAGGAGCAGCAGGGGTGGTGTGTGTGACCACGCGCCCATGTCGAGGGGCTTCGCATGGGGGGCATGCAGCGGAAGCTTGATCTCAACAATAAATGCAAGGAGTGGGATGTGGGCTGTGGGGAGTGGGGAAGCAGCAGGGGTGGTGTGTGACCAGGCACCCATGTCGAGGGGTTTCGCACGGGAGGCAAGCAGTTTGACCTACAAAATATAAGGAGAGTGGGGTGTGGGGTGTGGAGGAGCAGCAGGGGTGGGGTGTGTGGCCACGTGCTTCATATCGAGGTCCTTTGCACGGCGGGCACGCAGCGACAGCTTGACCTGTGCACGTGGTGTGGGTGTGGGGTGTGAACTGCAGAGGTGTGGGGTGTGAGCAGACACGTGTCGTAGCCGCCGGATGAGAAGATTTCGATGAAGAGGCGCTCCATGTCGAGGAGCTTTGCACGGGGGCAAGCAGCGGCAGCTTGATCTAAAGAAATAAATGCAGGGAGTGGTGTGCAAGGTGTGGGGTGTGGTGTTTGGGGAAGATGCAGGGGTGGGGTGTGTGACCACATGCTTCAATCAAGGTCCTTTGCACGGGGGGCAAGCAGCGACAGCTTGACCTGTGCACGTGGTGTGGTGTGTGGGGTGTGGACAAACAGTGGTGTGGGGTGTGAGCAAACACGTGTCGTAGCCGTCGGATGAGAGGACCTCGATGAAGAGGCGCTGCATGGCGAGAGGCTTTGCACGGGGGGCAAGCAGCGGAGGCTTGGCCTGCGCGCGTGATGTGGGGTGTGGGGTGTGAACCGTAGATGTGTGGGGCGTGAGCAAACACGTGTCGTAGCCGCCGCATGAGAAGACCTCGATGACGAGGCACTTCATGTCGAGGGGCTTTGCACGGGGGGCAAGCAGCGGAAGCCTGAACTGCATAAAATATAGAGAGTGTGGGTGTGGGGTGTGGAGAAGCAGCAGGGGTGGTGTGTGCGACCAGGCACCCATGTCGAGGGGCTTTGCACTGGGGGCAAGCAGCGGCAGCTTGACCTGCGTGCGTGATGTGGGGTGTGGGGTGTGAACCGAAGAGGTGTGGGGTGTGACTAAACACCATGTTGTAGCCGCCGGATGAGAAGACCTTGATGAAGGTGCGCTCCCTGTCGAGGGACTTTGCACGGGGGGCAAGCAGCGGAAGTGTGGCCTGTTCGCGTGGCAGCAGGCATGAAACACGTGAGGAGAGCGGCGCTGCGGCGCCGCAAGAAGCGGCGGAGCCGTCACGGGGCCGGGTTTGGTTCGCACGGGCTGTGATTGTCGCGGTGTCGCACAATAGCTCTCCTTTTTGCTCTGGGACTACACGTTGGCAGGCAGCCGGCTGGTGGCTACCGCCCCTCACAAGAAATTGTCAGGGCCAGAACTTGACTTGGGTCTAGGCGGTAATACTAGGACTAGAGGTAGTCTTTGCTGGAAAGACGATGCAACTGTAACTGGGCTGTGATCACACAGACCCGCAGAGGGAGAAGAAGAGGGAGAACGACAGAGAGAGAGCCACACCATGGGCCAGCAGGTGTGAAAACACATTGACTGTGGGGCGTGAACATGTGGAGGGGGTTGTGAGGTGTGGGCTTGCGTGCCCGGATTTCGGCTCTCAGAACCTTGCGGGTAGTGTTCCTTTGTGGTTCGTCACAATGGGGGACTGTGCTGGGGGGCTGTGTGTGAAAAACCTCGCTGGCTGTAAATTTTTTTGGCCTTGTGTTTTTTTATTCGGGGTGTCTACACCTCTAGCCGGCGGGAGCGGTAGTCTATCAGCCGGGAGCCGGCGGTACTCTATTACTTAAGTGTGCTGGAGTATCGGCGGGTGTCTCTAGTAGAAGAGTAGCCTGCTTAGCTGGAAACCCCGTGTTACTGTTACTGTTACTGTCTACACCTACAGGTGCGCCCGTTTTGTTTGTGCTTTCGAAAAAACGACGAGGTGTGACTAGCATGGGTGCGTATCATTTTACAGTATCAGTTACATCTGCTTTCCAGCGAAGACTACCTTCTAGTCCTAGTACCACCGCCTAGACCCAAATCCAGTTCTGGCCCTAACAATTACTTGTGAGGGGCGGTAGCCACCAGCCGGCTGCCTGCCAACGCATTAGCGCGTTACCGTACTCGCCCTTTGCCTTCGCGAGCAAGTATTGTTTTGAACGCCCCGCAAAGCTGGGAACGATTAGAAACTAACGAAAAACGCGATTTGGGGCGTCAAATTGACTGAAATCGACCAATAACGATTCCTGCGGATCCGCGATTTAACTGAATCGTCCACGATGAAACATTCTTTCCCCGCCCCCGCCCCCGCGGCCCCCCCGCGGAGGCTCAGGAACCATACGGTATTTTCTAATATTTGCTTTTGTCACTACCTGGGTGGTATAGGGTTGATCTGGGGGGCCTAGTGATGCGTGCCCTGTCTAGGCCCAGTGCGTGCGCACATGTCGGGGTCGACCCTCACCCCTACCAGGCAGCCCGCCAGTTCAGTTGCAAGATGTCGGGCGCTCACGCCGACACAGGTCCCACATCATCACTGGTGTCACACAGACTGCAAAGCCCATTACACCTCCCTTCCCCCACCTCGATGCAGCCCAGGCCCAGGAACGCCCCCAGGGCTCTGTTGACGCCCCTGGAGGGCACGTGGTTTCGGAGCTGTGGTACCCTGAACCCCCAAATCCTTAACCCCAAACCCCCAAGCCACCCCACCTCGATGCCGCCTAGGAACGCCCCCAGGGACCGCGTTCAAGTGAATTTGACCAGGCGCCAGCTTCGCCCCAGTGCTTGGCGACGCCCCTGGTGGGCACGAGGTTTTGGAGCGGCACACACACACCATATGGTACCCTGAACCCCCAAACCCCAACCCCCAAACCCCAAAGCCACCCCACCTCGATGCCTCCCAGGGCCGCGTTGACCTCACTCTGAGGTCAATTTATTATGCACCACCTCGCCCATGGTGGAAACCAGGCTTCGGAACTGGGTGATAACCCCCCAACCCCCCACCCCCAACCTGCCCTCACCCTACCTTGATGCCTCCCAGGAATGCTCCCAGGGCCGCGTTGAACTCAATCTGCGCCGTCGTCAGTTCGCCGTACGCGACCATGGCTTGCCGCGCGGCTTGGGCGCGTGGGTCTGCGCTTGGGCGTGTGCGGTGTGTGTGTGTGTGTGTGGCCTCTGCCGAGCCAAGCCCATCTGCTCCACATCCAGCACACGGCTGTTCCACGCCCCACACCTCACACCCCACTCCCTGCTGCAACCGCACACATGTCCAATTGCCTGGCTGTGGGGCCCCGGGGGTGGCAGAGGAGTTGAGGTGGGAATGAGTTGGGGGCGTGCCGTCTCAGTGATTGTCGAGTGTGGACGCGCGCTTGTGTGCCCGGATCTTAGCTCTCAGAACCGTGCGTAGGAAAAACAAGAAATTATTTGCGGTTCGTCTCAATTGGAGACTGTGTTGGGGGGATGGTGTGCGCCTCGCCGGTTTTTAGCCTTCTCGGGTCTTGTGTTTTTACTCAGGTCTACTAGGCACGCCAGTTGTGTTACACTTTCGGCGACGACAACGACGCCTGCCTGCCCGAGATCGCCCTACCACAATCCCAACTCCTGAGGCGCGCAAGTGCAGGCGGTCATAACGCCTGAGGCGATGGTCGGGGTGGCGTCTGAGGCTGCCGGGGTGATGCCTGGGCGGCGCCTGATGCCATCGGGGTGCGCCTGAGGCGGCGCCTCGGGCGGTCGGAGCGCCTGACGCGCCGCCTGATCCGCGCAAGCGAAGGCGTCACATGAAGGGGCCGCCTCGGTGGGTGGTAATGTGGTAGGGTTGGTGGGTGTCGTCGGTGGGCAGATGGTTCACACGTTCGGGTGCGCGTTGTGTGGGGAGGTTGGGGTTGGTGTGTGTTGGTGCGGGCCACAGCTCTCGATGACCGCCTTCACCTGCGCGCCTCACGATTGTTGGGATCATAGGGCTGGCACGTGTTGCCACCGCACCACGTGTAGGCTGGCGCGCACTGCGGCCTTGCGGGCTCTCCTAGTAGAGCCCCCTAGACGTGTCTCTAGGAGGCCTTATCCCATGCTTTGGCGTCCTCCGGGCGCGTACATGTAACACCGGTAAAACCTGACACCGCACCTGCTCCGTGTCCTGTGGCGCCTCTGCCGCAACGCCGCCGCGCCGACCGCTCCGCCCCTGGCCACACGCGCTCACCCCGTGAGCCTGTGCGTGATGTGTCGAGAGGTTTTACAGGTTTGTACACGCACGGTTTTCATATGTACGCGCCCCGAGGAATTCGGGGCGTGCGTCATGGCTGCGACTTCACGTCTAAGTCGGCTCCTGTAGGAGAGCCCGCAAGACCACGCAGCGCGCTTTGTGTGGGGAGGTTGGGGCCGGGTGTGTTGGTGCGGGTCACAGCTCTCAAATGTCGAGTGCACACATGGGTTATATAACCTGTTGACACCGCACCTGCTCCGTGTCCTGTGGCGCCTCCACCACAACGCCTCCGCGCCGACCGCCCCTCCCCTGGCCAGGCGCGACCGCTCCCGGTGCCTGTTGAGTATTGTGCAGGGTTGGGGTTTGAGGTTCAGGGTCTTGGGTTCAGGGTATTCATCAGGGCGCCATCAGAGCAGCATCAGAGCAGCATCACAGCAGCATCACAGCACCATCGCAGCACCATCAGAGGGCCATGAGAGCGCCCATCAGGGCGCCCATCAGAGCGCCCATCAGAGCACCCATGAGAGCACCATCAGAGCGCCCATCAGAGCGCCATTGGAGCGCCATCAGGGCGCCAAGTAGCCCCAAATGAAAACGACCAGGTAAGGGGTCCAGCTGAGCACGACCACGGCGCCATCAGCAAGTGCTGTGCGGGAAGTTTGGGGTCGTGTGTGTTGGTGTGGGCCACACCTCTCGAATGTTGAGTGCGGACACGGACGTGCGAGCCCCCTTGTGGCTCGCAGAGCCGTGTGGGTAGTATTTCTTGGCGGTTTGTCACATCGTGGGGCTGTGATGGGGAGTAGATGCGCCTCGCTGGCTGTAGCTTTTGGGCCCTGTGTTTTTATACTCGGGGCTTGCAGCGCTCCCGCTATGTTGCGCTTTCGACGGCAACAGCTCTCACACAACGACTGCAACCCCACACCCCCGGCTGAAGCTTTGGGGCTTTGTGTTTTCGAGCAGGGTTTAATAATCAGGGTTTCGGGCCAGTTTAGGGCGCTCCTGCTGTTTTATGCTTCCGAAGGCGACGGTGGCGCAGCCCACACACACCCGGCTGTATCTTTCGGGCTTTGTTTGTGCTCAGGGTTCTGAAATCAGGCTTAGGGCGTTCCTGCTGTGTTATGCTTTCGACGGCGACGGCTCTCGCCCACCGACTGACCCCCCGCCCACCGTTGGCTGTAGCTTTTGAGCTTTGTGTTTTTGCTCCGTTTTTTTTTCTCAAGAGCTTGGGGCCACTTTGGGGTACTCCCGCTGTGTGATGCTGCCGACGACAGCGGCGACACACCTTCCCTTGCACACCTTTGTGGAGTTGTTGATGGCTGGGTTGCCGCCGAGCATAAGTGTATTTTTTACTCAGGCTTTAGGGCAACTTTAGGGCGATCCAGCTGTCTAATGCTGTTGACGGCGGCGGCGACACACCCCTTCCCTTGCGCACCTTTGTGGACTTGTTGATGGCTGGGTTACCGCCAGAGTAGCCTGCTTAGCTGGAAACCCCGTGTTACTTGGGTTACCGCCAAGCGTGATTTTTTTTACTCAGGGTTAAGTCAGGGTTAGTAAGGGCCACTTTGAGACGCTCCAGCTTTGTAACATGCTTTCCACGGCGGCGGCAACACCCCCCTTCCCTTGCGCACCGTTGTGTACTTGTTGATGGCTGGGTTACCGCCAAGAGTGAGCGTTTTCCCTTAGGATTTAGAACAACTTTAGGGCGATCCCGCTGTGTCGTGCTGCCGACGACAGCGGCGACACACCTTCCCTTGCGCACCTTTGTGGACTTGTTGATGGCTGGGTTACCGCTGAGCGTTTTTTTCTACTCATGTTTTAGGGTAGGTTTAGGGCAACTTTGGGACGCTCCAGCTTTCTCATATGCTTTCCATGGCGGCAGCGACACCCCTTCCCTTGCATACCTTTGTGGACTTGTTGACGGCTGGGTTACCGCTGAGCGTGAACGGGTGGGGGGCGCGTGCGGGGCCCTGCAGCGCCGCGCGATTGCGGATGCCCGGCAGGACCTGGAGTGGCGGTGCGGACAGTGTGGGAAGTGTGGAGTAATGCAGTTTGTGAACAGGTAGGTGCCGTGCGATCCCCCCGTGCCGCACCTGCCCCCGTGGTGGGGGCGCACCCGCACCTGCCCCCCCCCACATGCCCCACATGCCGCGGGTGCCGTGCATGACCTGGAGTGCTGGCGGTGTTCAAAGTTTTCCTGGCGCAGGTGGGAGTGCGACAGAGTATTGCCTTGCCCTGAGGCGCACCTGGTTCACGGGGTTAGACATGTTGATTTGCGCGTTTTGCATGTTTGTCGTGAGGGTTCAGGGTTAAGAGCAGTGTGCGGCACAAGAGGGAGGCCACAGCCCGTAATGGCCCTGACTTATCAGTGCCCTCTTGCCTTGCTATGCGCTGAGCCGCAGGGCGCGCACACCCCTACCGCATTCCCATCGCCCCAGGCGCCGCCTTTATCTGCGCAACTGTGGCAGCGTCTAGGGCGCACCAGGACAGCCTGAGGCGCTCTCCCCAACCGCCTGAGTCCAGCCCGGAACGTTTAAGGCGAAGCGACCACCTTGTTCAGCGCGGCTCAAACTTTGGGGCTATCGTAGACTCGGTTAGCCCTTCGCTGTAATTAATGTTTCGACCCCCGGTTAAAGTAGTCAAGTTGAGTTAGATAAGTAAGGTATCAGTGGTAGCCAAAGTCGGATACGCTCAAATCCCACCCGCCTGCTCAAGGTCAAACCCCATTGGACGCATCGTTGTGGGGTCTAGCTATTTAAAGACGAATCGTTTCTTCCCCGTAGCTTATGTCGAAATACTCACATAAATGCTCCGGTGCATCAATGCAATGCAGTCAATTGACTTAATATGTATTTCTCTATGCGGTAGCTAAAGGCTAACCGAGTCTACGGTATGGTAGGGCCCTGGGGCGCACCTGGTTCACGGGGTCAGACACGTTGACCTGCGTGTTGTGCGGGCTCCCCTTGGCGACAAGCATCGTGCGGAGCATCGTCCGGATTTTGATGGTTGGCGGGGCGGACGGTCCGGCGGCGCCGGCCTGGGCGGCAGGCGTGCAGCTTGTGGGCACGACGCAGCCCTTTTGCGGCACGGTGGACCCCGGCAGGCACACGGTTTCCGTGGGGTCCAGCTCGGAGGGGCTGATGTCGTCGTCTGACAAGGGCTGGGGCGCGGCGCCGGCCCCCTCTCCGTACGACACTGCGTCATGCGCCATGCGCCATGCGCCTTCGTCACGTGACGGCGCTGCTGCGCTACCCGCGCCCACGCCCGCGCCCGCACCCGCGCCCGTGCCCGTGCCCGCGCCCGCTTCAGTCGTGTCACCACGCGCCTGCCGCTGCGACGCCATCCCTGCTCCCTGCTTTGTCGTCGCCGCCGTCGCGCCCGCGCCCACCACGTGGCTCCCTGCGCGCGGCGTCGCGCCCGCGCCTGCTGTCGCCCCGCTCGCGGCAGCACGCACCCCTGCCCCCGCCGCCGCCACGCCCGCGTCCACCACAGAGGACTCTGCGCGCGGCGCCGCGCCCACGCCTGCTGTTGCTGCTCCGCTCGCGGCACCACGTCCCCCTGCCGCCGCCTCCGCCGCGCCCACGCCAACCACAGGGCGACCTGCACACGGCGCTGCGCCCACGCCCGCTGTCGCCCCGCTCGCGGCTCCACGCGCCCCTGCCCCAACCGCCGCCGCGCCTGCGCCCACGCCCACCGCGTGGCGCTGTGCGCGCGGCGCCGCGCCCACGCCCGCTGTCGCCGCGCTCGCGGCAGCACGCGCCCCTGCCCCCGCCGCCGCAGCGCCTGCGCCCGCGCCCACCGCGTGGCGCTCTGCGCGCGGCGCCGCGCCCACGCCCGCTGTCGCCCCGCTCGCGACAGCACGCGCCCCTGCTCCTGCCGTCGCCGCGCTCACCTCAGGGCTCCCTGCGCGTGGCGACGCACCAGCGCCTGCTGTCGCCCTGCTCGCAGCTTCATGCGCCCCCGCCGCCCCTGCCGCATCCACGCCCGTGCCCACCACTGTGCGCGCCCACTTCATGTTGTCCATGGGGGCCGCCTGCAAGTTTGCGCGCCTCTTCACCCGCGCCTGGCGTGTTGCGTAGTGGGATGTGTTGTGAGCTGGGGCAGAGATGGTGCGTGTTGCGTAGTGAGATGTGTTGTGAGCTGGGGCAGAGATGGTATGAGCAGAACAACAGGGCAGGGCAGGGCAGGGCAGGGCAGGGCAGGGCAGGGCAGGGCAGGCAGCCACGCAGCCAGGGCAGGGCAGGGCAGGGCAGGGCAGGGCAGGGCAGGGCAGGGCAGAGCATGGCATGGCATGGCAGAGGAGGGGAGGGCAGGGCAGGGCAGGGCAGGGCACAACATGGCATGGCTGCGCAGGGCATGGCTGCGCAGGGCAGGGCAGGGCTGCGCAGGGCAGGGCAGCGCAGGGTAGGGCAGCGCAGGGAAAGGCAGCGCAGCGCAGGGCAGAGCGTCGTCGCACACCTTCAAGTCCGTCGTGGCAGGCTTGGGCGCGGCCTCAGGTGCTGCCTCGGGTGCGGCGTGGGACGCGGCCTTCGGAGCGTCGGGCTCTGAATGGCGCTGTGCGCCTGGCGATGCGCCCGAGCTCGCCTGCGGCGCGGCTTGCGCGGTCTCCGCAGTCTCCGCGCCTGCTGGGCCTCGGCCGCCGCCCCCTCTCGCCGCTGCCGCTGCGGCTTCTGCCGCCGCCGCCGCCACAGCCGCAACGTACGCTGCGACGCACGCTGCCGACGGCGTGTGCATCACGACAATCACATGGATGTCGCTGTCGGGCTGCAGCCCCGCGGCCGCGAGCGTGGCCGGCGCCCCGTCGGCGCCCACGTCGCTGAGCGTCTCGCCGGTTTCGCTGTTCATGAGGAGGATCATGTCGGGCCTGAGGGGGCGGTTGGTGGGCAGTGAGTAGGAGGAAGGGGGGTAAATTATCAATCCGGAACCGCTCGGGCTGAGACCCGGTGTATGGCTGCCCCATACCATGGTCAACTTAAGTCTGGAAGGGGGGGCGGATGCACGCAGCATGCCGGCTGTGGGAAGCTGTTGCATGCTCAAAATTGAAAATTTACCCCATTGATAATTTACCCCACTTCCTCCTTAGTGCGCTGGTGGCGGTGGTGTAATCATCATTGGCTGGGCGGCAGAGCAGCTAGATGATGAGAACTACGTCGGGGCTGGGGCCTGCCCGACCACATTCCCAAGGCGCCGCCTCAGGCGGCGCATTTACTTGCGCGAATCAGGCGGCGCCTCAGGCGCGCCGACCGCCTGAGGCGCCGCCTGAGGCGCACCCCTGGTCGCCTCAGGCGCCGCCTTGGGCGTCATCCCGACCGCCTCAGGCACAATCTCGACCGCCTTAAGCGCCCACCACCACCTGAGGCGCACCCCGACCGCCTCAGGCGTTACGGCCGCATACACTTGCGCGGATCAGACGATGGGGCTGTGCTAGGGCTGCATGCGTGCGTGCGGTGGGTTTGGTGGTGATGACGCAAGGTTGTGGTGGCTGCAGTCTCAGAAGTGATGGCAGCCTGTGAAAATAACAAAAAAGCAACGCACCAGAAGCGGCCCAGGAAGGTGCGCGCGAACGCGCGGCGCAGCGCCGCGACTGGCGCGCTGCGGCACACGTCGACCTTATGGCGCACTCTGCGCCAGACCTTAAAGTGCATGCGTGCGTGCATGCGTGCGTGGGTGCGTGGGTGCGTGCGCGTCTAGCCCTGCCAGAAGTGATCGGTTTGAGCCGCGGCTAGGCGCATGAGTGGCCCCGCCATGAGCCACGGATGCGCCGGAAATGCTCAGGCACGGGCCACGATCCCAACACGGCTGGGCCGCGACTCTGGGCAACCCCTCCCGGCCCCCGCACTGCTCCTGTGCGCCCCCTGGCAAAGGCGCTTTATAGCCTAGCCAGCCCCCCCTCTTCTCTCACGCAAGGCAGACAGATATGGCAACCCACCTCGAGCTCGTCTTCCGCCTCCGTGCCCCGCCACTTGCCGGGGAAGCCGCTGAACTGCGGCAGAGAGAGGGGGAAGGGGGCACATGGACGGCGCACACAGCGGCGGCGCACACGCCTTGATAGGCGACCGCCTGAGTGTACCATCCGACATGTGCACGCATACCCCAGATACGTGTGCGCCCCCCAGCCAAGCACTCCCCCGAGCAAGCGTCGGGGCCATGGGAGGGGAGGCGCGCGCCACGTGCGGCAGTTGGAGGGTATTTCCGTTGCGTTGAATGGCCTCCTTCAAACCCCCTCATCTGCCTCTTAGAAAATACCCCCCCCCCGAGGCAGACCCTGGGCCCTTTCTTCGACCTCTTCTGAACCCCGAAGGTGCCCGAGGCTGGCACCCGGTGAATTCAGTGACTTCAAGTAATGCTCCTCGCCTCCAACCTCCTCCGACCCCCTCCTTCAACGCGATGGAGGTACCTCCTTTAGCAGGGGTATTGTGAGTGGGTACATGAGCACACACCACCACCCGCTCCGGCCCCGAGCCACCCCACCCACCCCTCCATGGGCACACCCACCTGGAGGGTTACACGCATCCAGGGCTGACCATACAGCACTGCGTTGTCTGTATCAGAGGACTCGCCCCTGTCCCACAGCGTGGGCGGCACCCCGGGCAGGCCCGCGAACGGGTTGGCGGCAGGGCCGGCGCCGGCTGGCTGGTCGGAGAACATGCCGCCGTCGCTGCCACCGCCGTTGGGATCTGTGTCGGCGGCTGTGTGCCCACCGCCGTTGTTTGCGTTTGCGCTGGCTGCGCCAGCGCCGGCGACACCCTCCCACAGCGTGGGCGGCACCCCAGGCAGGCCCGTGAACGGGCTAGCGGCAGGGCCGGCGCCGGCTGGCTGGTCGGAGAACATGCCGCCGTCGCTGCCGCCGCCGTTGGGCTCGGCGGCGTTAGCGTTTGCGCTGGCGGCGAGCTGAGGTGCAAGCGAGCCCCGTCGCTCGCCCGATGCCTGGCCGTGCCTGCTGGGTGCGCCGCCAGCATCCTCCTGGCCACCCGCCACCCGTGCTGCCCTATCTGGATTGGCAGCCGCTGTGCTGGAGTGCATGCCACGCGGTCTGCTGCGCCCACCCCATGCACCAGGCGACTCTTCTTCGCCCGCCCCATGCGCGGACGCGCCATGCAGCGCCGGCGCCATGTCTACTCGTCCCTGATGTCCTGCACCGCTGCTCATGCAGGCATCCTGTACGCTGCCTGCCCCAGGTGTGTGTGTGCATTCCTCACCCATTGCTGCTGTGCCACTGCTGCATGCGCCACCATGCGCTGCTGCTTCTGCTCCCGATGCAGGCCCGCTGGCAGCACACCGTGCTCCAACCATCAACTGCGTGGTGCCCATGGGCGTCCACGCCGAGGCAGCTGACTGCTCTGCTCTGTTGCTGGGTGCGTCGTGCTGAGGCGCTGGCGGAATGCAGCAAATCCAGTCAGAGTCGGACATCCTGACCGCCCGTCGTGCAGCCGGTGAGTGTGACAAGAGAGAGGACTGTGGTGGCGTTGTGATTTATGTCGTGTCGCTGGCGTGCGTTGTGCGTTGGCCTGTAGACCCTAAAACCCGAAATCACCAAGGAGATGGCCAGTCGCGTTGTTTAGAACCCGACACCAAGATATTCGGTAGACTGTACGCCACGCCTTACTCTGATAGCTCGTGCCACGGTTCCGAGCTCGTGTCAAGTTCGTTTTTTTTACGAATTTTGTTTTCACACTCTCCATCCTGTGTCGCACGACGCAAACAAGCTATATATCGGTGGTCCTGCGGGTAAACCAAGACATACACCGTCGCCACATGTCATCCCTATGAGCACAAAGGACACTGTGATGTCCGACGTTGTGCCCACCTACCCACGCACATGCAGAGGGCACGCCGGAGTGGCTGCGGGTGCGCCATTGACACCAAATACATAGATTCATTGCTGCACACACAGACGACCCCCTTGAGGGCGGCCCGATCCATTCTTACACTCAACGCCAAGTGACACGCACTGTCCCATGCCGCAAGGCCCCCATGCATCCGCCGCATGACGCACCCAGGCACGCCTGGCATGCTACATATTGCCCCATCCGCCTGCCTTTGCACGCACGCACGACCCAGCCTGGTCCCCCCCCCGCACCTGCCCCCCCCACGCGGGGGCACGCGCTCCCCCCCCCTTCTGTATACTCGTATGCCCTGCCCTCACACATTCGCACGTGCTCCACCAGCATCTACCTGCCCGTATGGTGCGGCACAGCAGCAAGCAACGCCTTAGGCCTGCCGCTGCCCCCCCCCCCCTCAAGTATGCCCTGCCCTCACTCACTTGCACGTGCTCCAGCAGCAGGTTTGTGCGCGCGCAGTACTGCTGCACTTCGACAAAGCGCTGGCTGGGCGCCGTAGTCTCCATCTCCAGCAGGCCTTCCATGGAGCTGGCGATGCCGGCCGCCCGCAGAGAGGAGGCCGGCGACTTGTGGCCTGCTAGGGAGAGGGCCTGCGTGTGTGCGTGGGTCGCGTGCGTGCTCCGAGTGACGAGGGGGGGCGTTTGAAGAGGGGTGGAGAGAGATCGTGGGCGGCGGTGATGGCACGTCTTTAAGGAATGGACTGGTCCCTGCTACACTGAGCGCCTACTTACCTCAACGCACCCTCCCGCTCTGTGCATACCCACCACCAGAGTCTCCTCCAACGTCCCTCACTGTTCCCGCGTTGGTGTCACTTAGGTGCCGGCTTGACTGCGTTGCTTTGGTTTAAACGTTGCCCCCCCCCCTCCCCCCCCCACATACGCCTGTGCAACGTACCAT
Source organism: Chlamydomonas sp. UWO 241 (assembly GCA_016618255.1). Taxonomy (NCBI): domain Eukaryota; kingdom Viridiplantae; phylum Chlorophyta; class Chlorophyceae; order Chlamydomonadales; family Chlamydomonadaceae; genus Chlamydomonas; species Chlamydomonas priscui. Next base: position 84,678 of record VFSX01000289.1, read on the forward strand.
GTCAAGCGCAACGTAACGCACTTCAGGGTCGTTGCACACCATGCGCTGCACAATCTGATCGATGACGCCCAGGCGCTTGAGGTCCTGTAGCACAGAGAGACATGGGATAAGGAGAGGGGGAGGGATTCATCCATGGTTATGTTTCAGACTCTGGTGCGTATTCATGTCTGGGTCGTTTGGCATGATGACGGTGTCAGAAGATAGCTGAAAACAAGGGCCGTTTGATGCCACATGTTCCTGCCGACGCCCTGCACTTGCAGGTGTGCGGGATCGAAGTTTGCACCCCAAACAGTGCAACTACTAAAAAAGCAGTTGTCCGCGGTCAAACGGCGCGCAGCAGCGGGGGGCGTGAGGTAGCGATTGAGTCTGTCGCCGAGCTGGTTTGGGTCACGTCTGACGTGCTGCCAGAGGAGTGAGGCAGGGAAGGAGGCGTGTGTGTGCGTGTGTGTGTGCGTGTGAGGGGGAGCTGAGGAATCAGGAGGACGCATTCAACGCGCTGCCAGAGGAGTGAGTCAGTTGGGGAAGCTTGTATGTGTGTGTGTGTGTGTGTGTGTGAGAGAGGGTGGGGAGGAAGCGGGAGGGTGCATTCAACGCGCTGCCAGAGGGGTGAGTCAGTTGGGGAAGCGTGTGTGTGTCTGTGTGTGTGTGTGTGTGAGGTTGGGGAGGGGGAGCGGTAGGACGGATTCAATGTATACCCCCCCATAGCTGGGCGCGGCAGGCGGCACCCCTCCCTCTCAGTTTTAAGGGGGCGCCGTGGCATCGCGGGCGGCCTCCTCCCTCCCGATAGCAGGCGCGTCATGGCGTCGCGTGTGGAGGGCCCAGGCCAGTGATTTCCTTTTCGGCTCTACACAACCATTTCGCTGTATTCTGGCTGTACTTTGACCTTGCACACAGCTCAACCCATGCGGTGGATTGTTAGTCTGACAAGCCCGCCAGACAGAACACGTAACCAGCTTTCAAATAACCTATGTATGAGGACAAAGGGTCAACGGGAGGTCAACAGTCTACGCGGTCAAAGCAAAATCCCGCTGTGGATTTTTTTAACTGGAAAGGAAATTACTGGCCCAACCCCAAGCACGCAGCGCCCTTGTCTGTAAGATCGGCAGCAGCCGCATGTGAGAGAGCGCGCCCCAGTGATTTTGTTTTCAAGACTTTTAATTGTTTTTCTGGAGCCATTCGAGCAGTGATTTCATTTTCGCCATTTGGGGCCATTTGGGGCCATTTGGTCCCAAACCAAAGTTTAGTCGAGGGGCCATCTTTGGGGCCATGGGACGGGGCCTTTAAGTAATGTGTGGCGTGGGGCTGTGGAGGCACCTCCGCACCTCATCAGCGCAAGCCTAAACAATGAGCAAGAAGCAGCCCACTGTGAATGGCCTGGGCCACTGTGCTGGCCGGGGCCCCGTGGCCGTCAACATCTCGAAGCCAGGAGCCAGCTCGCCGCAAAGAGGAGGGGCAGGGTGCGGCGGCGGCAGAGGTGAAGGTGGAGGGGGCGGTCCAGGACCACGTGTGCTACATCGGCTTAATCACGCGGCTTTGGTGTGAGATAACTAACCACAAGGGCTTCAGCTTCCCCACCTTTGAGCGGCTGGCCGAGCTGGCGATCTTCATGGTGCCCATGTCTGTGGAGGACGAGCGGCTGTTTAGCGTGCTCAACTTCATCAAGAGCAAAAGCGCAACCGGCTGCAGAACCTGCACCTAACCAACGCGCTGCGGCTGTTCTTTTCCAACACCTTCAACGTACTGACCTTCCCCTGCGCAGAGGCCCTCAATGCGTGGAGGCGGCGGCGGTCCGCGGACACTACAAGATGAAGTTCACATAGCCAAAGGGAGGGGGGGCTGGGCTGCCGCCGTGAGAGACAGTCTGCAACCGTGCCACCCACAGCTTAACCAACCAAGTTGCTTGATGGTCTGACGATCCCATCAGACAGAGTTCGTCAAGAGTTCTAAAATTACCTATGTTTGACGGTCAGCGGTCAACAATGAGTGAGCGGTCGACGCGGTCAACGGGACGCTGCTCCGCGCGCCGGCTGCCCCCCCCCCAAACAAACTGAAAACAAAGTCACTGCATTCGAGTCGAATGATTCGACTGAACATCCGGCTCCCTGGCTCCACCTTGAAGAATGCGCCTGGCAGCCGGACTCGGCATCCGCCACACCTGACTGCACCACATATGACTGCACCACAACTGCCTGCGCCACAACTGCCTGCGCCACAACTGACTCACTTTGAAGAACTGCGCCTGGCAGCCAGACTCGGCACCCGCCACGACTGCTTGCGCCAGGTTGGCGATCAGGCGCAGCGCGGTCAGCTGCAGGCGCTCGCACGGTGCGTGCAGCAGCTGCACCCACTGCTCAAGGCCGCCTGGATAAGAGGGGGGGCGAGGGGTCATGGGGCGTGTGCACACCCCACCGACAGCACTACGCACGTTCTGAGGGGGGGGGGGGGAGGCAGCTGCACCCAAGACGATGCACCGAAGACGATGCTGTTGGGATTCGGTGCGGCTGATAAACCAGCAGTGGGCCTTCACAGACCTCTTAGCGCTAAGATTTCTGTGAAGGCCCACTGCTGGTTTATCAGCCGCATCAACTCCAACAGATGCACCCAAGACGATGCACCCAAGACAACAACAGGCGCACCACTGATCAGTGCATCTTCAATTGATTTAAATTAATTAATTCTTGCAGCCCGGCCGCTAACGGCCAGGGCCCAAATCGGGGACTAGCAGCCAGGATCCAAATCGGCCAAAATCGGCAACAACAAAAAAACAGCAGAAATCGACCTTAATCAAGCTTAATCGGCCAAAATCGGGCGGGAAACCCTAAAAATCAATTAATTATTACCCCCCAGAAACCGCCGTAGTAGGCGGTAAACCGCCCAATCAAAGAAGCACTGCCACTGACGACAGCAGAGCGTACACCCTCCACCCACTCACCCGCGCCGAGGAACTGCTCAATGGCCTCGTAGGCGGTGTGCGTCAGCATGCCGCAGATTGCGCTCGCGGCTCCCTGAACAACGCCCTCTTCGGTGTCCTTGAGCATCTTCAGGAAAGGAAGGGCGGCTTCTGTACACGTTGGTGTTGCATTGCAGCAGTGGCTTTGTAAACGGGGCTTTCAACCAGTTTTCTCAAGTCAGTTGGCGGAAAATCCGGCTCCAAACGCGGAAACCCAAAACACTGCATTGCTGTGAGAGCTGGATTTTGTACAGAGAGTGCCCGTTCATGCGTGTTTTCATGTACATGATGTTCATGCCAGTGCTTCTCCAATTGATTTCAATTAATTAATTTTTACAGCCCGGCCGCTGGCAGACAAAATCGGCCCAAAACGACAAAAATGGCAAAAAATTGCAAAATTCGGGCGGTAAACCCAAAACAATCAACAAATTATTTCCGCCCAGAAACCGCCGTAGGCGGTTCACCGCCCAATCGAAGAGGCACTGGTTCATGCGTGCCTGCGTCAAAGGCAGGACCTGTATGGTTGCAGGGTTAAGGTTGAGGATTCAGGGTTTAGAGGCGTCCCTGACTTTGACATCCATCATCATGATCATCATCATGGATGGGCGTGTTGGTTGAAGCGGCAGTTGCAACAATAACTGGCATGTCTGGGAGAGCGGACAGATCGGCAGAGTCACGGCCGGCAGCGCGTGGCGTGCAGCAGACCGCCAGTGCTTGCTTGGCGCTGCACTCCTATGCCCCACTAGAACATCACAGAAGAGAGGAAGGAGCCGCAGTGTTTAGAAGTGAGAAGAAGGAGAGGCAGGGTGGGGTGCCTGGCGCATGGGGGGAGCGTACTGAGTGCAGCGGACCGCACTCGTGCGCGGGAAGTAATAAAACCCGTGATGGAATGATCCCCTCCTCCTTTGGCTCAGGCCGATTAGATATGGGGCCCACTGCACCGCACCTGCTGTCGCAATCTAGGTCGCGAACGACGGCGTGATCTTGACCGCCGACGGCCTCGGCATCATGACGTAGTTGATGAAGGCGGCCATCCTCCGCCGCCACGCCCGCTGCACGTTGAACTGCGGCTCGTGCAGCAGCTGGACCACGCGCGTCACCGCCCCTGGAAAACGGGGACGACCCGAAAATGATAATGCAGCGTGGGGTGGAGGGCGCAAGTTAGGAGAAGCCTCTAGACCCGCACATAAGGCAGAGGCAACTGCAGAGGCAACTGCAGAGGCAACTGCAGAGGCACGCGCCTCCGCGACACCCGGCGACCGATTGGTTATCGTTGTGGGTTTACTCAGGACACGTCTACCGCTTTTTTACTGCGCGGCAGCACGTTTGGGGGTAGTTGCCCCTTAAAGTGTGTTCACACAAGTGTGTCCACACAAGTCAAAATCCCCGAGGGTGCACAGCGATTTTATGTTTTACCGGCTTCTCGGGTATCTTAGGAAGATACCTGCAAAGTTTCGCATGCAGAATCGCGTGCAAACTACCTAAAACAACATCAACCGTCCAAACTGTGTGTGGGGGTGGGTGTATGCGGACTGTGATATTATCGTCTAAAAAAATATATAAGTAAAATTTGGAGCCCTACGTGTGCGTGCGTGTGTGCAGGCGTGTGCGCGCGTTTGTGTGGGTGACCACTGACTTTGTTGCTTCGGTGTACCTCACCTGCTCAACACATCCTGCCCACACTCTCCCCACACTTGCCCCACACACGTCCACAGGACATGATGTTCGCGCCCGTTGTCGAGGAACTCGTCGCGCCACTGCTTGCAAAGCAGGACGAGCGCTTCCTGAAGTACACCAACGGCTCCCGGAGCGACGCCTCGCGTCCATCCTCCAGGCATGGAAATTCTGAGGGGGCGGGTGGAAGACGGTTATATTCGGGGAGACAATTGAAGAAGAAATGCTCAAGAAATGCCCCTCCCACACACACACACGGCTTTGTGGTTTCTCTCGTGTCCAGCTGCCACCTGCGCGGCAGCTGTAGGGGGGGGGGGGGGGCAGGGGTCTGCGGGGGCTCTCGTGGTTTTCTTCGGTTTGGGTGTGCCCCTGTGCCCCCCCCACGCCCCCCCCCCCGGTGCATCCTTGCGTTCAACAACCACCTTCTGCAGCTGCCGACAGACACACACACACACACACACACACACACACACATAGAGAGAGAGAGAGAGAGAAATACGTTACAGTTCCCACACACACATACACACACAAACACACACACACACTCACACACACACACACACACACCAGGTGCGGCATCGCGATCAAAGGCCGCCTCAAGGAACGCGACGTGTTGCTGCCCAACGACCACCCATTTAAGAACATGGACACGATCAACTACACCCAGCAGGTAATGATGATGATGGATCTCTCAGTCAGGTGGACGCCTCTGTTGGCATGTTATATAAGGGTACAGGTATGCAAAGGCGACCGCGTCACGTCCCAAACAACTTCATTTAGCTTAGCCCGCATGGTCGAGAAAACGGATGAGCTCAATTACAGCGCGTATGTTCATATACTACCTATAGATATGCTCAAAGGCTACCAACGGGCTACCCCTTCTCCTAGGCAAGCCTCCCGCAAGGCGATCCCCATTTTTTTATTTACGATGTAACAGTTCTTTGGACGCCTTTTTGGCGGCACATTCGACTAGGAGCAGCCCTTTTAAGTTCAAAGTCGAATTCTAGGAGGTGTGGACCACTCACCGTCAAACAAAACATCAAACTGGAAAGGCCTGAGAACCAGCCTTCTGAGACTGTCATCATCTCACACCACGCCGCTCGGAGTGCACGAGTGCTGATCCCTTCAATCACAACTGCCCAGTTGTCCTAATCATCACACCCAAACCCGTGCATCCCCCGCACTCCACGCCCGCGAGGACGCGTACTTGAATTTGTGGCACCCGCCGTGGTATGCCGGAGCCCACTTGGAAGGCTGTCAGGGTCCATGCTTGCAGCCGGCAGAGGAGGCTTCAGAGTTTCGACCAGCTCTAGAATGCCACCAAGTCCTACACTGCCCCCAAGTCCTGGAACTTACCGCCTTCCATGTATTGTACAGTAACATCGGCTTCCCAAAGAACCTTCTAGTCCTATTTCCACCGCCTAGACCCAAGTCCAGTTCTGGCCCCACAAAATACAGGGGCGGTAGCCACCAGCCAGCTGCCATCGCGACGTCCTAGAGCAAAAATGAGAGCTATTATTTGACACCTCCAAAATATATCCTAACAGCTTCTAGAGAAGCTGTTAGGATATATTTTGGAGGTGTCAAAAAATAATCCCCTACATGGGGGTTATGTGGCGCTTGCTAATATGCATGACCGCCGAGGTGGAGGGGCCGGCACCCGAGGGGCAGCCGGACCATACACAATAGCTCTCCACCCGACCCTATCAAGAGCTCGCACAAACACTGTCCGAAAAGGTTTTCCAATCAGCACGAGTGCCACCAATTTTGCCTAGCCGCTGGGTCAGTAGCTTGAGAAAGTAGAGTTGGGAGGAGGCTAGAGGCCGGCCTTGCTGCCAAGTCACATCCAGTGTGCAGTGAAAAGTTGCAGGAGGAAGACGAGAAGTCGGCAGCCACTGCATTGATCGCTTTGCCACACAGCTTACAACTGGTGTCGCACGCCTGTCAAGTATAAGTTATACATGCCAGTCGATACCGCCTTAATTGGACTTAATTAAGTTTCAAGGCCAAAGGCTCGACAACAACCTGAATCTCAAAATCGTTTAACCTATTGGAGGAGGGGGGAAATTCTCTCAGGGGCAGATTATCTCACTTGGCTATATTCCAGCTGATCCCTGCTGCTTGGCTGTGTGCCTTCCCCCCCCCCCTCTGGACTTAAGGTCCGGCCCCGTAGGGGAACCCATGCCCCGGGGTGTAGGTTGGGCGGGGTGGCCCAATCACCCCTTCTGGGGTGTGAAAGATTTACACACTCAGCTACATGAAGACCACCCAAAACTTTGCACTTGACCCATTGAGCTCCTTGTGGCACCTGGGAGCCCCGAACAGGCCCCAACATGCACCCCCGAGCACACCACCAGCCTGCAGGACCAAATCACTATCTTATTTGCAGAGGGGGGGGGGGGCTCCAGACAGCCAGGAGGACTGTCAATCTGTTATTGAGCGAATTCTCCCCACAACCCGCGGTCGGGCCGTTTTGGCGCCACGTTTGCAAATCCAAATTTCAGGATTGAGTGGGATCTGGCGGGGGGGGGGGGGGAAGTCGCACGTGAGCAAATTTGCCCCGCTCCCACCCCCACCCCACCCACCCTCCACGTTAAACAATGCTCCACCAAATCACTGGTGTTGGTCACTCAACACTCACTGTATAAATCTGCTATCACTGATATGTTTATGTCTCTCCCGCAACGTGCAGGGTCGGCTCAAGTGCATCGTGCCGAACGGTGTGCATGAGTGCAGCGACACGTGCACGCGCAGGAATTGCAAGATGAACATGCAGGCGAGTACTACCGTAGTCTCGCTTTGCCTTCGCGCCTAATTAAGTCCGAAAACGCGCCGCAAAGGCTCCGTAAACGTGAAATTCAGTCTGAGTATGCCCTCCAAAGGTAAAAAAGACCCTTGCGGGATTCGAACCTGGATCAACACTCTACATGCCCCGCACGAAAGTCGTCACAAAGGTAGCGCAAAGAAGAGATTAATTCGAAAAACGCCCCGCATAGGCCCAAAATTCAAAATAAAGAAAACTTTTTTTGGACCCTCGAGAAGGCAAAGCGTGATTACGGTAGTCGGACACTCCTAAGATGCATCTGCGCAGGTGCACGCATTTGTTATCGAAGTAGAACAACGTCTACTCCACAAGTATTGCAGAATATACCAGGTCGTGGAGTCAGTCGCCCCCAACCAACTCAGACCATATCGCCGCTGTGCATCAGGTCTCCAATGGCATCTTCCTGCCTCTGGAGGTGTACATGACTAAGAAAACAGGTTGGGGAGTTCGCAGCACCACGCCGACCATGGTCGGCACCTTTGCCTTCGCGTACGTTGGCGAGGTCATCACCGAGGAAATGGCAGAAAAGCGCCGCGGCGCCGACGTGTACCTTTTCGACTTGGATTACTTCACAAAGCGAGGGATGGAGGAGCCAAACCAGGAGGAGTCAGACCAGGAGGAGCCACACCAGGAGGAGCCAAACCAGGTAGGGACCCCTATGCATCAACCCTATCATTATACCGGACATATTGTGTGCGTTCTCGGGATGATGCTATCTGATCGCGGAGACCTCACGAGCACAGATCCTGACAGTGTTCTCATCTGGTAGAGGATGGGGGGGGGGTCGAGACGACAGCTTCCCTTGAAGCCACAGCGCGTGTACCGTACGAGGCATTCACGCAAAAAAAAACTCAATATAACCTGAATACCAGGCATTTAGATAGTGAAACCATCCAACAGGCAGGAGAGCAGGGGAGCACGGTACCTACCTCACACACACAGTTGTTAGGGTATTGCTTCTCTGCCCCCCACCCCAAGTAGTCTTCCCCTAGCATCTGCATGATTCTCACACACAAGCGGATCTTTGATCTTGCACAGATGCCCCCAAAGCCGTGTCACAGGGACAAGCTGCTGGTTCAGCGCACCAACCAGTCCCCCGCAGGGGTGAGTGAGTGGGAGGGAGGAGTTTTGTGCACGGGGAGGCTTCCAAACCTCAACAGCTTAGAAGTTTGCAACTTGGGGGGGGGGGGTTGTTTTCTGACCCCATGCCTGAACCTCATCCGTTTGGGACGGGACTTGCGCCAATGGACTCGTATGGCAGTATCTTAGATTAAATGAAAGGAAAGAAAGGGTCCGGGCAAAACACCCACCCCGCAACCGTAGACAACCTTGACTGCTGACCGGTGCCCGTCAAATAAAGGTTGTCTTTAAGCACTTGACACGCTATCTGGCAAGTTCAGTGGGATACATGGCCATTGGGTTGGCTGTCTTGTATCCCAAGGTCAATCTTTCAGTCATCTTTGGGCTCTTGTAGCTTTGTTTTCTCCCCACCAAACCTTTGTTTTCTCTTCACCAAACTGAACAATTGGAATGGATTTGTACTCTTCCATCAGGATCTGAACTATTATGGCTTGGGTTAATAATATTTGAAGGTTCCTGCTTCGCGGCCCGATCAGTGGTGTGTCGATGCCCCCCCCCCCCCCAACACAACACACACACACATCACACACACACCCTGACACACACACACACATACCCCCCTGGCATACCCCCCCCCGACACACACACACATACTCTCCTGACACACACACACACACACACACACACCACACACGCCGCCTCCACCCTATAGCCCCCGCACCCCCTACAGCTCCCACCAGGCCCCCCATGCTCCCCATGCGAGACCCACCCCCTCCCTCATCTCCCACGGGCATCCACGCCCACACGTCCATGCATGCACGCATGGACAGTGCTGGGGGAGCCCCGCTGCTCCCCGCTGCCCTTATGGGGAGAAGCTCCCAACGGCATGTTTGGGTGGTCAATTGCCTTTTCCTGCGGCGTTGCTCCAGGCTGCGCGCTCCCACGCCGGCACCCAACACGCGCGGCCCACCTGCCTAAAGTCTCCGGTACCCCCCACCCCCTGGTGCATCACAAATGACATGCGATGACGCAATGCCGAGGCTGAGGTGCTGGCGCGGGACGGCGGCGACAGAGATGGACTTCACACATCCCCTCGTTCGCTTATCTCCCCAAAATGCCTGCAGCGATCGCCTGCAAGACACAGGCTACGCTATGCGTATATAGGATCTGCTGGCACGCGCGCGCGGGACGGACAGCGAACTTGCATGCTGACGCTATGCTGACACGGGGGGGACAACGCCGCCAACTTCAGCTTCCGTCAGCTTCTATCGCTCCAGCGTAAATCTTATCAGACCTTTCAGGTCTGAGCGGGGATAGTTGGAGACCTCCACCCCCCCTGGTTGTGGGATAACACTACTGCAGGAATGGCCGGGCGGAATGGCGGGGCGCGGCAAATGGCGCATGGGCCCATGTCTGGTGCCACTTGGGAGAGAAAAGGGAGGGATAAAAATAGAAGAGTCTACATGCAGGCCATCCGCCATTAAGCAACTGAGCCGTGTCTATGATTGTAAGTGTCATGTGAAGTTGCAGAGGCTCAAGAAACCAATGCATTTGAGGGAAGAGGGTGGACTCTTGTGCGTCTAAGATCTTAGACTTGACGGTGGTGCAAATTCTGGTGGCTTTCTATTTAGGTGGATAGAAAACTGGATTTTCTGCCAAAAGCTACTTTCCAAGTGTGTAGTGCGATTTACAAAAGCTCGTATGGTGCTAGCACCCCAAGATTCGTATCCGTCTTCTTGGGTCGCTAGCACTGCTCTTTTTTCTCAATCAGTTTGCGGCTTCACGTCCCTTTGTCAGCTTTTTGGATGTCACCCACCCTGCTGGAAGGTGGTGTATTTTGTGCATGAGAAGTTGGAGTTCTACGTTCTGTTTTGGGGGGAGTTGAAGAGTTAAGGAGAGTGGTGTCTAGCTGCAGAGTCCGGCCGCTCGACCTTGGTCGTGGATGTTGATATGTTCCACCACCCAAAACGTATCTGGGGTTTGTTTGGGGTGTTTGGGGTTATGTTGTGAGAAGTCCTTTGGCATGGTCACCATCTGCGGCCAGTGGAGGTCTGGCTCTGCCCCGATGCATGACCTCTGTGGTCAGGCCTGACTGTAATCAAACGGACACCACTGAAAGGCTGAGACAGAAAACATGTGCACAGGTTGAGGACAAGAGGGCCAAGGCTGCTGCTGATGCAGCAGTCCTTGCCGGGGACCCCGCCGCAGCCGCAGCCGCTGCTCACGCAGACACAGACGCATTCAATGAACCGCTCACGATGCCGGAGGAGCCGGAGGACAGCAACGACTTGGGGTGAGTGGTCGATTATACAGTCCCTGGGATATTGTAAGGCTCCTGCCTTGCGTCCCGTTCAGCGGCGTGTTGGTCAGGTGTGTGGATGTGCCCCCCACCCCCCCACAAACACACACGCACACACACACACACACATACATACACACACACACAAACACACACATGCACACACACCACAAACACACGCACACACAAACGCATAAATGCACACACACGCACACACACACCGACACCCTGACACACACACACACACACACACACATGCACACACCAGCTCCGCCCCACAGGCCCCCCACCTCCCCCTGAAAGGCCCTCTCTGACTCCCACCTACAGCCCAGGAGCCCCCGCCCCCCCTCATATTTGGGCACCACCCTGGGCACCACTCCAACCGGCAGCTGTCAGAATTAGATACCCCTCTGCTTGCTATGCATGCGATGTAAGCCTCAGTAGTGAGTGCGTAAGTGCGAGCATGTGCTGCATTTGATTGTAACCCGCGTCATCGGGCACGCATGTGAGCCCCGCACACGCACATGCATGTGAGCCATGCCCACGAACCCTCTCTTCTCTCCCTCTCTCTTCCCCACAGGGAAAACCTGCTGTCCATTGATGCTGGGCGCTTCGGCAACATTGCGCGCTTCGTCAACCACTCGTGCGATCCCAACCTCATCCTCCAGATCGTATTTGATCGCAACAGCCGCAACATGCTGTACTACTATTTGGCATATTTTGCGACGAGGAAGATCCCGGCCGGCGAACAGGCAAGTTTTGTCCAAGGTCTAGGGTTGAGGCCAGCCCCTCATCATCCGTTTGGGCTGTTTTTGCGTAACTGCCACACAATGTTCAGTCACTCTGTTGAATGGGACTGTACGTGGGGCAGGGCATCCCAGGCGGCAACCAAGGTAGAAGGAAGGTCGGAGGCCGCATGCCTGACTACCTAAATGCCTGTCTCACCCACCCACCCACCTGCCCACCCACCCACCCGCATAGTTTACGATTGACTATGGCATCATGATGACGTACACGGCCGGCACCAAGTGCAAGTGTGACGCGCACAACTGCAAAGCACGTGGCGCGCCCTCGGCCTTGCAAAATGAGGGAGCTCCCACGGCTCCCGTGGTGCGGCAGACGCTACTTAGACCTGCTCAGCACCGCAAACCCTGACTCGACCAATTATGTACTTCTTTATGTGGCCCACAATCGGACTCTGAATGTTGTGAGCTATACCTTTGAGCCAGTTACAGTTACAGTAACATCGGCTTTCCAGCAAAGACTACCTCTAGTCCTAGTACCACCGCCTAGACCCAAGTCCAGTTCTGGCCCTAACAATTACTTGTGAGGGGCGGTAGCCACCAGCCGGCTGCCTGCCAACGTGTAGTCCCAGAGCAAAAAGGAGAGCTATTGTGCGACGCCTCCAAAATAGGTCCTAACTGCTTCTAGGGGATAGGGGGTCAAGTGGCGCTTGCCAATCTACTTGACCGCCGTGGTGGAGGGGCCGGCGCCTGAGGGGCAGCCGGACCGTACACCACGGCTCTCCACCCGACCCTATCCTGAGCACGCTCAAACGCCGTGTCCGAAAAAGTCTTCCAATCAGAACGAGTGCCACTAGTTTCGCCTAGCTGCTGAATCAGTAGCTTAAGAAAATAGTGTCGGGAGGAGGCTGGAGGCCGGCCTTGCTGCCGAGCCACATCCATTGTGCAGTCAAAAGTCGTACGAGGAAGACGAGAAGCCGGCATGCGCATCACATGGCCTAGCCACTGCATTGATCGCTTTGCCACAAGGCTCTCAATTGGCTCAGTGTCGCACGCCTGCCGAATATAAGTTAATCTGTGCCGGTCGACCAGGCGCACACCCAGAATGCGACGAAGGCAGTTAGAGTGGGCAACCTCCAATCGAGTCAGTTGTGTTTTAGTAGGGGCCCATGTTTCGCAGCCGTACAGAAAGTGGGGCAGCACGAAAGTGTTGTAAACCCGCATCTTAGACTGCACTTGCATCTTCTTGCTGGCCCAAATCTTATCAAAAGACGCAAACACGCCCAGCGCGCGACCAACACGCACACCGATCTCCTTTTCCACACCACCACTCTGGGTTATCCAACTCCCTAGATACTTAAATGCAGAGACGGTCTTCACTTCACCACCAGTCAGCGCAAACGTGGGCAGATCCGCGTCAAAATCTGCTGGCAAAATCATCACTTCTGTCTTGGCGGCGTTGATTTGCATGCCAAAGCTAGAGGACACTTTGTCAAGGATTTTCAGCATAAGCGCCAACTGAGCTGGGTCATGCGAGAACAAACATAAATCGTTTGAGCCATGAGAGGCAATACAAGATCTCATCCGAGCGGTGGAGATGCGGAGACAAACCGCTATCTCTCGTCTTGAAGTAAAACACGTTGCATCCCCACCTCAACCACCGACATCCCACCTTCCCTAGTCAATGGTGAGCACACACACACATCCACAAGCTGTAAACTGCTTGGGACCGGGTGTCCCAATATCCGGAAAATCATCCCACACTTCATGGGGGAGGGCATGAAGGGGTGCATCAGACAGCTCTCGCCGAGAGCAGCACAATGGAATGCATTGCGTGAACATCCACTACGTGTTGTGCCTGGTATGAGATTTCAAATTTGCTCGAGCCGGAGGAAAAAACAATTGCTGAAGTCCTTCACAGGGGTCAATGATGGTGAGGCCGCGCCAACGTGTCATCCACCCGACACACAGCACGGCGTGAATCCCCTCAACCTGCCCTCGACGCAGTGTACAACCGCAACCCCGTACCATGAGACAATCCCTTGCACTCCCACCCACCCAAAGGCGCCGTCGGCATGCGGGGCATCATCAGAAGACGAGGAGTCTGTGTCAGAAGACGAGGAGTCTGCGTCAGAAGCCGCTGATGCCGCCAACCAGTACCATGGTGGGTAGCGCCTGTCTAGTGGCACACGTCTGCTCATGCACGATCCGGCTGCCCCAATTTTGCACACTCGGCGCAGCTGGATTGTGCACACCACTTACACCTTGGTATCCTCCATCCGCGTGCGCTCAGGCGCGTTGCGGACCAGGCTCGGGCGTTGGCAGGCACGCACAGCTGACAGCACGGGCAGGTGCGAATATAGGCCTGCACATTTGCTGTATAACGCCGCCACTTCCTCGTAACTCACATTAATGCACATACCTACTTCCGCGCCACGTGGAACCAACCGCACCACGCACACATGCACGACCACACGCTTGTTGAGCTGTGACACACTATTTGCTGCCATGTTGACAGGACCGTCACCTTGGGCACTTATGCCACCGAGGAGATGGCTGCGTGCGCGTGCGACTTTGGGGCGCTGTCCATGCACGGCAACGGCAAGCGAGTCCTAAAACTCATCAACTTCGACAAGGGCACGTACCTTCATGCCAACGGAGAGCTGAAGTCGCTGGAGGCTGCACTGCCTGGGCTGACAAGTAAAGAGTACACGCACTTGCGCAACACGCTTGCAATCGCTGCACAAGGCAAAGCAGAAGGAGCGGCTGGGGGGGCCGTCGATAGCGACCACAGCAGCGACAGTGGCAGCGACAGCGGCAGCAACAGCGGCAGCAACAGCGACAGCGGCGGGGCTCCTGGGCAGCAGCTGCACCAAGGGCGGGGGCAAGGCGGCCAGGGCGGGCGCGGTGGAGGGAGCGAAAGCGGTGGGCGTGGTGGGCGCGGTGGGCGCGGTGGGCGCGGTGGAGGGAGCGAAAGCGGCGGCATCAATGTCAGCACTGTCGTTGCGCCCGCGGCGCAGCATTCCACACGCATGCGTGTTCTGGTCTCGGTTGGCAGCTCACCCAGCAAGGGCGGCCAGGCGCCGGACTTGCAACAGGGCGAGCCTCGGCTGCCGCTACCATCGCAGCAGGCAGAGCATCAGGCGCTTGCGGAAACACTGTCACCATCGCCACAGCAAGGGCGCGGCCTCACTGGGCAGCAGGCTGCTCTAGCTGGGACAGGGCCCTCAGGACAGCAGCAGCGCCAGGGCCGCGGGCGGGGTGGCAGGGGCGGGCGTGGCAGCAGGAGCCAGCTAAAAAGCAGGCTGCTCGAAGTCTCAGGGAGCTGCAAGGTGTCGACAGCCGCTGTCGACAGCCGCGGCAGCAGCGGCAGCAGCAGCAACCAGAGGAGCAGCAGCAGCAGCAGCAGGCCGAGGAGCAGCAGGCAGCGGCCAGTGGCCAGGTGCACAGTGGTGGTGGTGGTGGCAGCAAGGGTGGCGATGGTGGTGGCAGCGCGGAGCCCAGCCAGCCACACCTAACCGACCCGGCGCCTCCCATGGTGGCTGCACTCTCTGTGTCGGCTCGCGGCGCAGATGGGTAGTTCATACCCATGCCGTGCCCGCGTTTGTGCCTGCACACACGCATTGGCCACTGTGCACGCCCACATACCTGTGCAGTGATTTGTATTATGGCACATGCACGCAGTCATCTGGCTGCAAACCCTAGAAAAGGCAGTCTTTGCATTTTCTCTCTGGGCGCGGCGTTGGGCTAACTGGTGGTGGAGCTTGTCAGGGCTGGGGGGCGCGGAGCGCTGGGCGCGGCTCTGGTTAACTGGTGAAGGGTCTACCGTGGAGCTGCTAGGGACAACAGGAGGCAAGGCATACAGAGGTGGAGACGGAGGAGGAGGGGGCGGAGAAGAGTGGGCACACCTCGGAGGATTCAGGCTCAACCTGCGCGTGATTAAGCTATATAGTGCAGGTGGGCACGGTACTGAGCAATGCTGAGCAAGTTTCCAAGGAAACCCTGTGCGATTCGGTGCTCTGCTAAAAACGGTTCCAAGCGACCGGGGACGCTGTCCCCGGACCTCAGCCAGGGGCCTCTGGGCTGTCGCACTCCGGGCCGTGGGCGTGAAATAATGACCCCCCCGATCCTTCCCAAGAACCACAGCTCCGAGGCCCTTCCGCCGAGGAAGGAGGCGGCGGTCAGACATTCTTGTAAGTAGGGAAGAGTTAGTCTGTCATTGTGAGAAAGGGTCTGCAAACATGTATAACCCTAAGCGTGTGATATCCCAAGCAGGATTTAGTTGGGATTAAGTGCCCCACAAGTGTGAAAACTGTGAATTTTACACTTTACGGCTTCAGGAAATGAATTCAGAATCCCCTCACCAAAAAGACTGGACTGTGCGGCATGAACTACTGTGGGACCTGAACCCACGTAGTTTAGGGGCATGAACTCCAATGCCCCGCCTGTGTCGGCAACCGTGCGCACAACCTCATCGTGCATGCATCGTGCATACCCACACGTGCATTGTGAACTCCCATGTCCTGCCTGCATGTGTGGCTGCATGCACGCACATGTACCAACACCAGTTGTACCCTCACTACCCTATACGCTGCCTGTTAGGTGCGTCTCACACGACTGTAAAATCCATCATCATCACCCTCTTGGCGGTCACTGCCAGCTACCCACCGCGAGCGAGGCTTGAGGGCCGGCTGCAGATCTTTACATACATGCACCCTTGCATGCAGGGAGTCTAGCAGGCATGCCCTTTGGCAAGGAGGCTGCTGAGCGCGCAGCCATGCACGACGACGAGTTGCAGGCATTTGAGGAGGAGTCAAGCTCGGATGTTGGAGCTGGCGACGACCCGCACGGGCAACGGCATGCTCACAAACGCAGCGCTGAGGCAGCTGCCTTTGGCTCTGTCACTGTCGACGTGCCACCAGTCAAGAAGGGCGGAGCCAGGCGCACGCAGCTGTGGTGGGTGCAGAGGAAGCTGGCGGGAGCGGCCAGAAGCAGCAGTCGCAGCAAGGCGACATCTCAAGGCGCAGCTTGGAACCATCTCCAGGCACAGGCGGGCGCGGGCGCGGGTACAGACGCGGGCGTGGGCGCGGACGCGGGCGCTGGCGCGGGCGTGTGGGCGCGGGCGCGGGCACGGGCGCAGTGGTGGTGCGCGCGAGGTTGGCGGCGCAGGGGCGTCCGGCCCTGCGTCAACCCCGGTTGCTGCCGCACCAACGGGGGGCGCGGAGGAGGGGAAGAGGAAGTGCGCACGCGGTGGGTGGCGCGGCTCCGGTGGCACACGCACAGAGTTGGAGGCTGCGCAGGTACTTGCGGCCGCGCAGATGCCAGCGCCAGCTGCGCACAACCCAGCGACCGTGCATGCCCCAGCAGCCGCGCAGATCCCGGCCGCCGCACCAGCGCAACCAACAAAGCCGCGCGGCTGCCCGCCTGAGATGGGACTTGACGGCCAACAGCAGCAGCAGTAGCAGCAGCAGCAACAGCAGCAGCAGCAGCAGCAGCAGCAGCAGCAGCAGCAGCAGCAGCAGCAGCAGCAGCAGCAGCAGGAGCAGCCAGAGGAGCAGCAGGCAGTGGGCGGTGACCATGTGCACGGTGGCAGTGGTGGCGGCGGCAAGAGTGCCTGTGGTGACGGCAGCGCGCAGCCCAGCAACCCACACCTTCCCGACCAGGCATCGCCCACTGTGGCTGCACCCTCTGTACTGGCTCGTAACACAGGTGGGTCGCTCGTAACCATGCCATGCCCGCCTCTACACATGCACGCACGCATGCACATACACACACATCGGTCAATGTGCGCACCCACAGACCTGTGGGATCTGATCGGGGGTCATGAACCGCAATGCCCCGTCTGCATTGGTATCCGCACACACACCCGAATTTGGAATCGTGCACGCCCACATGTGCATCGTGAATCCCCATGCCTGAATTTGCATGTGCATGCACGCACATGCACCAACACCGTTGTACCACTCACTACCCTCTTGGCAGTCACTGCCAGCTACCCACCGCTGGCGAGGCTTGTGGGCTGGCCGCAGATCTTGACACCCGCCCTTGCACGCATGCAGGGGGAGTCCAACAGGGGCGTCGGTTGGCAAGGAGGGTGCTGAGCGCACAGCCACGTACGACAACGAGTTGCAGGCATCTGAGAATGAGCCTAGCTCCGCTGTCGGTGCTGGCAACGGCCCGCAGGGGCAACGGCACGCTTGCAAGCGCAGCGCCGCAGAAGCTGCCGTTGACTCAGCCACTGTCGATGGGCCGTCAGCAAAGAAGGGTGGGAGCCTGGCGCGTGTGGCTGCGACTGACGCAGCGGAGGCTGACGTGCACGGCTTGGCTCCACATGCACAGCAGGGCTCGGCTGCATCCCCGCTGCCGCCACTGCCTCGGGCATCGGCGCAGCAGCAGCAGCTGGAGGAGCAGCAACAGCAGGAGCAGTAGGTGCAAGAGGCTCAGCAGCAGAAGCATCAGCAGCATCAGCAGGCTCAGCAGCAGGCTCAGCAGGCTCAGCAGGCTCTGCAGGCGCAGCAGGCGCAGCAGGCGCAGCAGGCGCAGCAGGCGCAGCAGGCGCAGCAGGCGCAGCAGGCGCAGCAGGCGCAGCAGGCACAGGCACCACCGCCGCCGCTGCCATTGCAGCCTGAGCAGCTGGCTCAGCAGGCTCAGCAGGTGCAGCAGCTGCACCAGGTGAAGGCTCAGCAGCAGCAGGCGATCATCCAGATTACGAACGACAAGTTGCTCAACATTGCAGAGCGGAAGGAGATGGTTGACAAGTTCAATGTGACAATGCGGACGCTGTGGGGCACAAACCAGCCTCATGAGGTGCAGGCTCAGCAGCAGCAGGCGATCATCCAGATTATGAACGACAAGTTGCTCAGCGTTGCAGAGCGGAAGGAGATGGTTGACAAGTTCAAGGCGACAATGCGGACGCTGTGAGGCACAAACCAGCCTTGTGAGGTGCAGGCTCAGCAGCAGCAGGCGATCATCCAGATTATGAGCGACAAGTCGCTCAGCGTTGCAGAGCGGAAGGAGATGGTTGACAAGTTCATGGCGACAATGCGGACCCTGTGGGGCACAAACCAGCCTCATGAGGTGCAGGCTCAGCAGCAGCAGGCGATCATCCAGATTATGAACGACAAGTCGCTTCGCGGCGCAGAGCGGAAGGATTTGGTTGACAAGTTTATGGAGGCAACGGGGGTGGTGTGGGGCGCAAACCCTTCAAGTTGAGTGCCGCACTAGGTCAGACTACGTTTGCCCGCTCTGCCTTCTGCCGCCCCGCTACTTTCGTGAGATCTTTGAACATCACTCACAGCATGTCGAGCTTTGAGGATCTGTGGGGCGGGGTGGTGCCTGGTGTCCTTTGCTGAGGGCGGCGTGGTGCCGCATGGCTGGGCAGGTGGGGTGGGGTGGGGTGGGACTGTCACTTTGTTGGAGTGGCGGATGGCGGATTCCCTTTGAGCAAGATGTCACTGAGGGGATGGGGTTTGTAAGGGGGTTTGAGGGGATGGGGGGGGGGGGAGGCGCGGCTCGCGTTGTTTGGTGCTGTGTTGACAGCCGGGGGCGGGGCTGAGTTTGGTGGGTGTGCCAGCGCGCGACACTGAGCCAATTGAGAGCCTTGTAGCAAAGCGATCAATGCAGTGGCTAGGCCATGTGATGCGCATGCCGGCTTCTCGTCTTCCTCGTACGACTTTTGACTGCACAATGGATGTGGCTCGGCAGCAAGGCCGGCCTCCAGCCTCCTCCCGACACTATTTTCTTAAGCTACTGATTCAGCAGCTAGGCGAAACTAGTGGCACTCGTTCTGATTGGAAGACTTTTTCGGACACGGCGTTTGAGCGTGCTCAGGATAGGGTCGGGTGGAGAGCCGTGGTGTACGGTCCGGCTGCCCCTCAGGCGCCGGCCCCTCCACCACGGCGGTCAAGTAGATTGGCAAGCGCCACTTGACCCCCTATCCCCTAGAAGCAGTTAGGACCTATTTTGGAGGCGTCGCACAATAGCTCTCCTTTTTGCTCTGGGACTACACGTTGGCAGGCAGCCGGCTGGTGGCTACCGCCCCTCACAAGTAATTGTTAGGGCCAGAACTGGACTTGGGTCTAGGCGGTGGTACTAGGACTAGAGGTAGTCTTTGCTGGAAAGCCGATGTAACTGCAACTGTAACTGCCAGCCCGCCCCCGGTGGTTTTCTTCGAGTTGCGTGTACTTGTCCACTTTGCACATGTATATTTGCAATACAATACGCCCGAGGTTGGCGCGCGCGCGCGCGCGCAGGAGGCAGCCTGGAGAGCCTGCTTCCCACAAATGACTGTAGCAGGTTTTACCCCAGTGTGAAGCGCGTCATCATGTAACCCACGGGGTGTTGATCGTGTCATCGACCTTTGCTATGCAAACCGAAACCATTGCCAGAGCTGCCTGCCAACTTGTGGCTGGGAAGTGCTTGAGATAGAATGCACCCGCGCGCATTTCACTCCAACACCACTGCTGTTTCTGCCTCCCGCAACCCTTGCCAAGTACCGCGGTGGGCGCGGTGACCACGGTGGGCGCTGGCAGGCAAAATGCCTTGGTCTGCGCAGGCCAGCCTGACCATCACCGTCTGCACGCTCACCCGCTCTCTGCCTAGGGCACCCTGTGCATGTCTGGGCAGCAGCAGCAGCGGCAGTGGGTGGGGCATTGCAGCCTCAGTCAGCGCACATCATGCCTGTAGGATCTTGTGAAACGGAAGGTGACGGTTGCTGACGGCAGGAGTTGTTTATGGCTGTGCGTGGGGCGGGCAATGGCAGCATGTGCAGAGCAGCAGCTGCAATACAGCGCAGCTGCAGCCAGATGGCACAGCAGGGGGGGCGTGTGGCCGTAGCTGCTGCGGCCGGCTTAGTGATCCACCTAGCCCCCGGTACGCCCGCTGCTCCCCCCTGCGTAGAGGCAGCCACAAATTTGTCTTTAAAGACCCGGGGTGCGAGCGGCATGACATGGCGTGGCTGCGACAGCAGTCAAATTTACATGGGAAGTCGCCGAGGCAAGGTTTGTCTATCCTTCCCTCATGCTGCTGCTGGTAACCCGCACTCCCACCCATTCCCCCACAACCACAACTTGATCTTCAAACGAGTTTCGGCGCGTGGCTGTGAATCTAGGTCACGGGTCTCTACACATGTCGTTCGGGTCATGTGGCAGTTGGTTGGTGCCGTCGTTGTTGGCCGCCACTGCTCGCCATCCACAGTGCCTTGATATACCCCTCTTCATCACCGCGCTGCATTCACTGCGCGCAAAGAGATGCTCGATGCCTGCTCTTTGGCGAGACATGTAGGCGCTGCGTCCGCAAGTTCTAGTGCTGTGCAGCTGAGTACTCAGACTAGTTGCGGTCGTCCGTTCAAAAGCAAGGCGACTCCCAATGCAGCAACACCCAGCTCGCGCCTGCCACTACACTGCACCTCTGGCTGGCCGCAACACAACATCGGCGGCCGATCACCGCCTGCTCTTTGGCAACGGCGAGTCCTTGTAGTCGCTGTGCCCGCCCCGGTCGGCCGTGCCCGGCAGCGGGGTCGCCACGTCGCCGCTCTCATCCCACACACCCGCCCCGCCGCTGACCGCGCTGCCCGGACGCTCGCGCCAATGCCCGCTCGTGGGGTCGAGCTGCGACCCAAACCCTCCGCCGAGGCCTCCATGCGGTGACAGGAGCAGCGGGGAGCCTGGGAGCTGCGCGGCGGTGGACGCGGTCGCCTGCAGCCCCGAGACGCTGAGCCGCCCCGGTCCCGCAGAATACGGCCGCAGGCTGCTAGCCCCCCCTCCCGCGCCAACGCTGCTCATTCGGGGGTGCCCGCTGTGCGCGCTCCCGGGGCGCGACCCCGGCGAAAACACGTCGCTCCCGCTGCGCGACAGCCCCGCTACGGGCGGCGAGGGCATCGGCGGCGCCGAGCCGCCCCCTCCAGAGCCGTAGTTCGCGTACGCGGCGGCCTCGGCCACCGCCGCGGCCGACGCTTCGTCAGAGTAGGGGCTGTGGCCGTCAGAGCGCACGGACCCGAGGTTCGCGGACCCGAGGTGCAGCGGGCGCGCGGCGGACAGGTAGGGGCGGCGCATCGACGCGGAGGACGCAGCGCCGTCCTCGCGCCGCAACATCGACGCGGCGCCTGCGCCTGCGCCTCCGCCGCCACCGCCGCCTGCTGGGGCAACACAGACGGGAGGGGGGGGAGGGGGAGAGGGACAGGGCGGTCAGTCGAGGCACCGCCATGGTGCCATGTCGTCGCTGCGCATTGACGCGGCGCCTGCGCCGCTGACGCCGGCTGGGACAGCGACGGTGGTGTGTGTGTGTGCGGGGGGGGCACGCAGACGGTCGGTTAGGGTGTTACCATGTTGTGATGTCGTATCTCTGCACCAAACAAAGACCTGCGCCCCCCTGGCTAACGGGGTCAAAGAGACCTACCAAACACACAGCCAGCTCGCGAGACTCACCGCCTGCACCCATCGACTCGAGCGCCGACATGATGCGGTCCATGCGCCGCGACATGTCGGTCGCCAGGCCGGACACCTTGCCTGCGAGCCGCTGCTGAGCGCGCTCGACCTGTGTGTGCGTGCGTGCACGCGCATGCATGTGTGTGCATGGAGTTATTGGTGTTGAGGGATGTTGGTCGCTGGCCAGAGACCTTGCCAGAGACCTTGCCCACAAACCATTGGCGATGAACTCTCTCCCGCTCCCTTCCCCCCTTGCTATCTAGGCGACCTCTGATGGTGGCTCTCTGATAGTAGTGCTCTGATGGTGCATCTCTGACGGGCTCTGATGGACTGTGATAGTGCTCTGACTAGGTCCCACCTGCGACCGCCACTGGTCGCCGCCTTAAGCTCCGTGCGCCATCTGCGATGCCCCCCCCCCCTTCTTTGCTAGACTAGAAGACAACGTCTCCTCCCCCTCGGTGTACCCCGCCGCGATCGGCCTCTGACCGTGCAACCCCCCTCCCCTAGACCTGTGCCCCCTTGCTAGACTGGTCTTGGTCCCACCTGCGACCTCCAGGCGTCGCCGCCGTCCGCTCCGTGCGCCATCGGCGCGCCGTCGCGCGAGCCCGCGCCCGCGCGCCCCGGCGTCAGCGGTTCCCTGCCCGCGCCGCTGTCCTCCGCGCTCATCCTGACGTGGTGCAACGGCGTGTCGTGGCCGCTGCCCATGACGGCGCTCGCGACCGCGCCCGCGGCAGGCGCCGCCGTGCCTGGGCGGGGGGGCTTTTTGGAGGCGGACGGGGCGCCCGCGGCGAGCGCCGAGGCGGCGCTGCCCGACTTGGGGTCCTGGGGCCTGCGTACGTGCATGCGTGGATGTGTGCGTGCGTGCGTGCATGTTTGTGTGTGTGTGTGTGTGTGTGCACGTGTGTGTGTGTGTGTGTGTGTGTCTCAGCCTCATCCATAGCCCCACCATTAGAGCCTCATCCAGAGCCCCACGATCGGAGCAACCCCATCAGAGCCACAAGCAGAGCACCATCCAGAGCCCCACCAGAGTCCCGTCAGAGCACCATCACAGCACCATCAGAGCCCGCCAGAGATGCAGCATGGCACCATCAGAGCACCACCATCAGAGCCCATTGCAGCCTGATCAGAGCACCATGCAGAGCACCACCAGAGCACCCCATCTTCCGCCACGTCCCATTGTGTGCAAGTGGGCGTCGCACCACCAGAGCACCATCAGAGCCCCACCAAAGCACGATCGAAGCGCCATCAGAGCACCCCCATCAGAGCATATTGCATCATCATCAGAGCACGCCCAGGGCCCCATGCAGAGCCCCATCACAGCACCCCGCCTCCCCCTCAGTCCCATGGAGTGGTCGTTGAGCCCGTAGCACTATCCAGAGCACCATCACAGCATCATTATAATACAATCACAGCACCATCAGAGCGCCACCAGAGCCCCATCAGAGCACCCCCGTCAGGGCCCATTACAGCACCACCAGAGCACCATTCAGAGCACCACCAGAGCACCACACCTTCCGCTACGTCCCATGGTGTGCGAGTGGGCGTTGAGGCCGCACCACCAGAGCACCATCAGAGCCCCATCAAAGCACGATCGAAGCGCCATCAGAGCACCCCCATCAGAGCACATTGCATCACCATCACTGCACCCCCATCAGAGCTACCCCAGGGCCTCATGCAGAGCCCCATCACAGCACCCTGCCTTCCGCTCAATCCCATGGAGTGGTCGTTGAGACAGTAGCACTATCCAGAGCACCATCACAGGACCATGTAGAGTTCAATCACAGCGTCTTCAGAGCACCCCCATGAGAGCCCCATCAGAGCACGCCCATCAGAGCCCCATCAGAGCGCCACAGAGCCCCATCAGAGCGTCTCAACTTTCGCTCAGTCTCATGTAGTGCCAGTGGGCGTCGAGGCCGCACCATCAGAGGTCCATCACAGCGCCATCAAAGCAAGATCAAAGCGCTATCAGAGCACCTCGAGTAGAGCCCAAAACAGCACCATCAGAGCAGCCTCCATTAGAGCACCCCCATCGAGTCGCATGCACAGCCCTATCAGAGCGCCACACTGTGACAGAGCCCCATCAGAGCGTCTCACCTGCCGCTCAGTCCCATGGAGTGGTCGTGGGCGTTGAGGCCGCACCATCTGAGCCCAAACATAATCCCCATCAAAGCACGCTCGAGGCGCCATCAGAGCACCCCCATCAGAGCACATTGCATCACCGTCAGAGCACCCTCAGGGCCTCACCATCAGAGCACGCTGCATCACCATCAGAGCGGCCCCATGAGATCCCCATCAGAGCACCCCCATGCGAGCCCCATCAGAGCGCCACAGAACCCATCAGAGCGTCTCACCTGCCGCTCAATCCCACGGAGTGGTCGTTGACATTGAGGCACTATCCAGAGCACCATCACAGCATCATTTATAATACAATCACAGCACCATCAGAGCGCCACCAGAGCCCCATCAGAGCACCCCCATCAGAGCCCAACACAGCACCACCAGAGCAACCCCATCAAAGCCCCATTACAGCACCATCAGAGCACCCCCATCAAAGCCCCATTACAGCACCATCAGAGCACCCCTATCTGAGCGCCCTCAGGGCCCCACGCAGGGCCCCATCCCAGCACCTCACCTCCCGCTTAATCCCATGGTGGGGTCGTTGAGGCCGTGTAGGTGCTTCTCAGCGTCCGAGTGTCCGTACTCAAGGTTGATGGGGCGGAGGAGGTGGAGGTAGGGAGGGATGCTCCTGCGCGTGTTGGGATGTGTGCGTGTGTGTGTATGTGTGTGAAAACACAGAGAAGGAGATTGGAAGGATGGGATAACAAACAGAGAGTGGCTCATGGGGCGGAGGAATTGAAGAAAGTTGAGGTTAGGGATGCTCGTGCACGTTGATGACAGAGTGTGCGTGTGTATCTGTGTTGAAACACCGAGAGAGTACGAGAGGAAAAAGACACACATAGAGGGGTCCATAGGGTGGAGGTGGATGTAGGGCGGGATGCTCCTGCGCGTGTTGGGAGATGTGTGTGTGCGTGTGTGTGTGTGTGTGTGTGTGTGCAACACATTCCATACCTCACACCCCACACCACCCATACCTCCCACACCACCACCCCACACGCACCTGTGGCTGTTGCAGTCCATGGCGTGTTGCCTTGCTGTCAATCCCCCCCCCTCACCCCCCCCCCCCCACCCCCAGATACACACCTGTGTCGCTTGTGGTCTGATGCGTTCATTGTACTCTCAATCTCAAGCACCAGCTCCGCGCGGTTGCGCTGGAAAACGTAGTCCTGTGTGTGTGTGCGGATGGGAAATCATCAGGGGCCAACAAAGCGGTTAGAAAGGTCACATTTCAATCATTGCCTGGTTCTTCTTGACAGTACAGGCAGGTATAATTCCCCGATGCGCGTGATGATGATGTTGGGGGTTTACTGAATACATCATGTGTCCTAATCATGTGTCCTGAATACATCATGTGTCCTAATCAATGGGCCAATTAGCAGGGGCCAACCAGGGCTTCTCAAGGCATTATAAAATGCACTTTAAAATCATTACCTGGTTCTTCTTGATCGTCAAATACAGGTCCCCCATGAGCGTGATGATGAGGTTGAGGATGACGATGGAGCACAGGAACGTCGCGAGGCACATCACAATCACAGAGCACGTGGGGTACATCGTACCGGCGGCATCGAGGGGGTCGATGGCCTGTGTGGGGGAGGGAGGGCGGCGAGGGTGTGTATGTTGGGTGGTTTGTGTGGAAGTGTGTTGCGTGGGAGGGGGGGTGGGGGGCAGGGGGAGGGGGAGGGGGCTGTATCGTGTTACAAGAATGTTTCCAGGCACATCACAACCACGGAGCACGTGGTACACATTGTGCCGGCAGCATCGAGGGGGTCGATGGCCTGTGTGTGTGCATACGTGTGTGTGTGTGTGGGGGGCTGTATTGTGGCAGAGGAACAGCGCGAGGCACATCACAATCACGGAGCACGTGGAGTTCATCGTGCCGGCGGCCTCGAGCGGTTCGATGGCCTGTGCGTGGGGGGGAGGCGGCGTGTGTGTGTGTGTTGGGTGGTTTGTGTGTACGTGTGATGCGTGGGAGGGGGGGGGGGCTGTACCGTGGCACAAGAATGTTGCGAGGCACAGAAAAAATCATGGAGCACATGGGGCACATTATGCCGGCGGCGTCGAGGGGGGCTATGGCCTGTGTGTGTGGGGGGAGGCGGCGAGTGTGTGTGTGTGTGTGTGTGTGTGTGTGTGTGTTTTGGTTTGTGGGTAAGTGTGTTGCGTGGGAGGGGGGTGGGAGGGGCTGTATCGAGGCACAATAATGTGGCGAGACACATCACAATCACAGAGCACGTGGGGCACATCGTGCCAGCGGCGTCGAGGGGGTCGATGGCCTGTGTGTGTGGGGGGGGGGGGAGGCGGCAAGAGTGTGTGTCTGTGTGTGTGTGTGTTTGTGCATGCGTGTGTGTGGGGGGGGCTGCATCGTGGCACAAGAATGTCGCGAGGCACAGCACAATCCCGGAGCACGTGGGAAACATCGTGCCGGCGGCGTCGAGGGAGTCGATGGCCTAGGTGTGTGTGGGGAGGCGGCGAGGGTGTGTGTGTGCGTGTGTTGGTTTGTGTGTAAGTGTGTTGCGTGATGATGAGGTTGAGGATCACGATGGAGCACAAGAACGTCGCGAGGCACATCGCAATCACGGAGCACGTGGGGCACATCGTGCCGGTGGCCTCGAGGGGGTCGATGGCCTGTGTGTGTGGGGGGGGGGGGAGGCGGTGAGTGTGTGTGTGTGTGTGTGTGTGTAAGTGTGTTGCGTGAGAGGGGGGGGGGCTGTATTGTGGCACAAGAATGTCGCGAGGCACAGCACAATCACGAAGCACGTGGGATACATCGCGCCGGCGGCGTCAAGGGGGTCGATGGCCTAAGTGTGGGGGGAGGCGGCGAGGGTGTGTGTGTGCGTGTGTTGGTTTGTGTGTAAGTGTGTTGCGTGATGATGAGGTTGAGGATCACGATGGAGCACAAGAACGTCCCGAGGCACATCGCAATCACGGAGCACGTGGGGCACATCGTGCCGGGGGCCTCGAGGGGGTCGATAGCCTGTGTGTGTGGGGGGGGGGAGGCGGTGAGTGTGTGTGTGTGTGTGTGTGTAAGTGTGTTGCGTGAGAAGAGGGGGGCTGTATCGTGGCACAAGAATGTTGC
Source organism: Chlamydomonas sp. UWO 241 (assembly GCA_016618255.1). NCBI lineage: Eukaryota > Viridiplantae > Chlorophyta > Chlorophyceae > Chlamydomonadales > Chlamydomonadaceae > Chlamydomonas > Chlamydomonas priscui. Next base: position 111,863 of record VFSX01000289.1, read on the forward strand.
GAGGCACAGCACAATTACGGAGCACGTGGGGTACATCAGGTCGGCGGCCTCGACGGAGTAGATGGCCTGTGCGTGTGTGTTGTGTGGGGAGGGGGTGGGGGGTGGGGGATGGCCTGTGCGTGTGCGTGTATGTGTGGTGTGGTGGAGGGGGGCACAGCACAGTCACGGAGCACGTGGGGTATATCGTTTCGGCGGTCTCGCGCGGGTCAATGGCCTGCGTGTGTGCGCACGCGCGCGTGTGTGTGTGTGTGTGTGTGTGTGTGTGTGTACCTACTAAGGTGGGGTCATCACCTCCTACCGTGAGAATGTCCAAGACATTTTCGACTCCTACGTGTTCAAGACTGCCGTCACAACGCAGTTTGACAAGGCCAAGAAGGAGTACGCCGAGTCCCCACCGGAGTCCCAGCTGAAGACCGTCCCCGAGCTTGCTGTGATACTAGCCCGCAGGCGGCCTCCCGGGTGGCTCACCCTCGCGAGGTTCCCACGCCTGTGGAATAGTATTTTCAGAGAGATGGCAGCCAATGCGGGAGCAGCCAGCCAACAAAGTAGATCATGATGATGATGGTGGTCACAGTCAGCAAGCAGTCAGCAAGCCCCCCTAAGAGGCAACCCCCCGACCCCCCCAAACCAAGGATACTATCCACTCGATTCAGGCGCTGGTCGGTCACCCGCTATTCGAAAGACATCCCAGTGCACGGGTCAGACCTCGTAACAATTGCCGGGGTGTACTGCTGTTAGTAGTACAGGCATTGCCGGTGCATGCGGACGGCCTCATGTAACGCTTGGTTGGTTGGTTGGTTGGTTGTGTGTGTGTGTATGTATGTGTGTTGCGCTGGGAGGGGATGAAGGGGGGTGGGGGTGCGTGTGGTGGGGCGGAGCGAAGCACAGCACATCATTGAGCGCGTGGGAAACAACGTGCCGGCGGCGTCGAGGGGGTCGATGGCCTGCGTGTGTGTGGGGAGGGAGGCGGTGAGTGTGTGTGTGTGTGTGTGCCGGTTTGTGTGTAAGTGTGTTGCGTGAGAGGGGGGGCTGTATCGTGGCACAAGAATGTCACAAGACACATCACAATCACGGCGCACGTGGGATACATCGTGCCGGCAGCCTCGACGAGGTCGATGCCTGGGCGTGCGTGTGTGTGTGTGGGGGGGGGGGGGGCGAGTGTGTGTGTATGCGTGTGTGTGTGTGTTTGTGTGTGTGCATGCTTGTATGTGGGCGGGGGCAAATCGTGGCAGAAGTACATCGCCAGGAACAGCACAGTCATCGTCACAAGGGGTCCATGGCCTGCGTGCATGCATGTGTGTATGTGTGTATGTGAAGCAAAACAATCGACCATGGCAGAGGAGGGTGCATACATGCACACACACACCTGGAACGAGTTGTACCACATCGACAGCAGCGCCGGCCCGAACGAGGTGAAGCCAGCAAAGTCGGTATACGTGGACGAGCCAGAGGGCGGGGCGCGGAAGAGGTTGAGGAGCGCGACGCCAAACGAGATGTAGACGACGAGAAGCAGCAGGTAGAAGTACTTGAGGCCTGTTGGGTCGTGTGTGTGGTGAGGAGAGGGGAGGGGGGGGGGGCTCGCGTGTGTGTGTGTGTGTGTGTGTGCGCGTGTGTGATCGAGTTGGTCGTGCAGCGTTTCGATGGATGGATGGATGTAGAGAGGGTGTCAATGGCGCTCTGAAGGCGCCCCGGTGGTGCTCTGATCGCGCTCTGGTGGCACTCTGATTGCGCTGTGATGGTGCTTTGGTGGTGCTCTGATGGCACCCCGATGGTGCTCTGATTGCGCTGTGGTGGTGCTCTGATGGTGCTCTAATGGCGCCCTGATGGCGCTCTGATGGCACCCTGATGGTGCTCTGACTGCGCTGTAGTGGTGCTCTGATGGTGCTCTGATGGCGCCCTGATGGCGCTCTGATCGGCTGTCGGCATCACTCCCACAAGCACAGCCCCGACACCAGCAGCAGCTGCCACACCACACGTCCACGCGCGCAGCACGACGTGGCCGGCTTCCTGGTCGCATGCTTCGAACCACGCACCCCGTGCGTAGCAATCATGATGGCAGGTAGCAGCTAGGGGTCTAATTGTAACAGCTGCCGGCCAGTTTTTCAAGGTCCGCGAGCACAGGGCCAATACGCCGACACAGAGACGCCTGACAGACTGCAAATTTGCCCACAGCACCCCCCCCCGCACCCACCCATGAGGATGACGAAGGTCGCCAGGCCGTCGACAGCCAGGCCGTAGAACAGCCCCCCCCCCCCCACACACACACACACGCACAGACACCTACCCAAACCTGCCCTTGATGCTCTTGATGGTCATGAACACAAACGTCCCAAGGCCGCCAACAGCCAGGCCTTAGAACAGCCCCCCCCCCCCGTACACGCACACGCACACACACACACTTGATGCTCTCGATGATCATGAAGACGAACGTCCCCAGGCCGTCGACAGCCAGGCCGTAGATGAGCCCCCCCCCCACACACACACCCAGACGCACCCCCCTGATGATCTTGATGATCATCAACACAAACGTCCCCAGGCTGTCGACAGCCAGGCCGTAGAACAGACCCCCAAGAATGAACCAAAGTACAACCAGCCCGCACGACTCACCGCCTGCTGCCATTGCCTCACGCACAGTCATGCTGCGGCCCAAATGACCCCCCACCCACCCACCCCCACACACACAGACACCTACCCTTGATGATCTTGATGATCATGAAGACGAAGGTCCCCAGACCATCAACAGCCAGGCCGTAGAACAGCGCGCGTGCCCACAGCAGGATTATCTCAGCGGCGACCAGCGGAGAGACAAAGCCCTCCTGTTTGTTTGTGTGTGTGTGTGTGTTTATGTTTGTGTCTGTATTTGTGTTTGTGTGCATGCGTGTGCGTGTGTGTGTGTTTGGCTACTGCACAGCTACAGCACCGGCTTGAATGCAGGCTACATGGCTGCTGCATGGCTGCTGCACGGCCACTGCACGGCTACTGCATGGCTACTGCATGGCTACTGCATGGCACTGACTGAAGTCTCCCACCCGCAGCAGCACGCACGGCTACTGCACGGCAGCTGCATGGCTCCTGCATGGCTACCGCGCTAGCTAGCAGGCTGGCCTGCACGGCTACTGCACTAGCTAGCTAGCAGACACGCCAACAGTGGTTTGGGCACCACTCACTTTGCCGACGCCGACTCGCAGCAGCACACAAAGCTACTGCATGGCTTCTGCACAGCTACTGCATGGCTTCTGCACAGCGACTGCATATCTCCTGCATCGCTACTGCGTGGCTACTGCGTGGCTACTGCACGGCACTTGACTCACGTCACCGACGCCGACTCGCAGCAGCACGCATGGCGGGAAGATGAGCACGATCGAGTACGACACGACGTCCATGATGTTCCAGATCGACATGAAGAACTGCGGCGGTGGCGTTGGTGGTTTGAGTGAGATGGTGATGGTCTTAGGCTTGGGGTTTTAAGGTTAGGGAGAGCCATGAATAACTGTAGCGGTGGTCTGGGGCCTGAGTGGGTTGATGGAGGTCTTAGACTTGGGGAGGGTCAAGAAGAACTGCTGCGGCGGTGGTGGTTTGTTGTTGTTGTTTTAGTGGGCTAGTTGAGTTCTCGAGGCTGGGAAGTGCCCAGCGCACGCTCACTCACTCGGTCACACGCGCGGTCACACAAACCCGGTTACACCTGGTCACACCTGCAGCGACCCGAGCTTGTAAAGCTGGAAGACCGTGATGCGCATGAACCACGCGCCAAACGGGACAACACAGCCACGCACGCGGTCTCACACACACGCGGTCGCACACACATCCGGTCACACCCGGTCACACACACCCGGTCACACCTGAAGCGGCCCGAGTTTGTACAGCTGGAACACCTTGATGCGCATGAACCACGCGCCAAACGCAAAGCACGTGAATGAGAGCACGATGATCGCGAGGCCTTGGGCTGTCAAGGCAAGCCCGGCAAAGTCGGCGCCGTAGGTGGTGCCGTCGGCGTTGGTGTTGAAGGACCCGGGGTCGTCAGACAGGAGGACCTACATGAGGATAGAGAGAGCGGGGTCGGGTGTGGGAGAGACACAGAGAGAGGCAGAGAGAGGGACAGGGAGAGAGAGAGAAAGAGAGAGGGAGAGCGAGGAGGGGGGGAGACAGGGAGAGAAAGAGAGAGGGAGAGAAAGAGAGAGAGGGAGAGAGAAAGAGAGAGTGAAAGAGAGAAAGGGAGGGAGAGAGGGACAGAGGGAGTTTGAGGTGTGCGAAAACGTGGCTGTGATAGCGAGGCCTTGGGCTGTCGAGGCAAGCCCGGCAAAGTCGGCGCCGTAGGTGGTGCCGTCGGCGTTGGTGTTGAAGGACCCGGGGTCGTCAGACAGGAGGACCTACATGAGGATAGAGAGAGCGGGGTCGGGTGTGGGAGAGACACAGAGAGAGGCAGAGAGAGGGACAGGGAGAGAGAGAGAAAGAGAGAGGGAGAGCGAGGAGGGGGGGAGACAGGGAGAGAAAGAGAGAGGGAGAGAAAGAGAGAGAGGGAGAGAGAAAGAGAGAGTGAAAGAGAGAAAGGGAGGGAGAGAGGGACAGAGGGAGTTTGAGGTGTGCGAAAACGTGGCTGTGATAGCGAGGCCTTGGGCTGTCGAGGCAAGCCCGGCAAAGTCGGCGCCGTAGGTGGTGCCGTCGGCGTTGGTGTTGAAGGACCCGGGGTCGTCAGACAGGGAGGACCTACATGAGGATAGAGAGCGGGGTCGGGTGTGGGAGAGACACAGAGAGAGGCAGAGAGAGGGACAGGGAGAGAGAGAGAAAGAGAGAGGGAGAGCGAGGAGGGGGGAGACAGGGAGAGAAAGAGAGAGGGAGAGAAAGAGAGAGAGGGAGAGAGAAAGAGAGAGTGAAAGAGAGAAGGGAGGGAGAGAGGGACAGAGGGAGTTTGAGGTGTGCGAAAACGTGGCTGTGATAGCGAGGCCTTGGGCTGTCGAGGCAAGCCCGGCAAAGTCGGCGCCGTAAGTGGTGCCGTCGGCGTTGGTGTTGAAGGACCCGGGGTCGTCAGACAGGAGGACCTACATGAGGATAGAGAGAGCGGGGTCGGGTGTGGGAGAGACACAGAGAGAGGCAGAGAGAGGGACAGGGAGAGAGAGAGAAAGAGAGAGGGAGAGCGAGGAGGGGGGGAGACAGGGAGAGAAAGAGAGAGGGAGAGAAAGAGAGAGAGGGAGAGAGAAAGAGAGAGTGAAAGAGAGAAAGGGAGGGAGAGAGGGACAGAGGGAGTTTGAGGTGTGCGAAAACGTGGCTGTGATAGCGAGGCCTTGGGCTGTCGAGGCAAGCCCGGCAAAGTCGGCGCCGTAGGTGGTGCCGTCGGCGTTGGTGTTGAAGGACCCGGGGTCGTCAGACAGGAGGACCTACATGAGGATAGAGAGAGCGGGGTCGGGTGTGGGAGAGACACAGAGAGAGGCAGAGAGAGGGACAGGGAGAGAGAGAGAAAGAGAGAGGGAGAGCGAGGAGGGGGGGAGACAGGGAGAGAAAGAGAGAGGGAGAGAAAGAGAGAGAGGGAGAGAGAAAGAGAGAGTGAAAGAGAGAAAGGGAGGGAGAGAGGGACAGAGGGAGTTTGAGGTGTGCGAAAACGTGGCTGTGATAGCGAGGCCTTGGGCTGTCGAGGCAAGCCCGG
>VFSX01000289.1:122500-155000 GCA_016618255.1 Chlamydomonas sp. UWO 241
GAATGTGTGTGTGGGGGGGGGAACGCGTGTGCGTGCGTGCATGTGTGTGTTTGTGTGCGCGTGCGTGTGTGTGTGTGTGTGTGTGAGAGTGTGTGTGTGTGTGTGTGAGTGTGCGACCGCCAGGCACTTGGCCTTCTCTCACCGCAGAGTCCGCCATGGCATCCGAGAATCGCATCAGTCGGTGCGGCGACGCCATGCGCCATGCGGCATGCGCGGCCATGCAACTCCCTCTCTTCTCACCGCATCATCCTAAATGCCATCCGAGAGCGGCACCAGTCGGTGCAGCGGCAACGCCATGCGTCATGCACCATGCGCCGCCATGCATCTCTCTCTCTTCTCACCGCATCATCCTAAGTGCCATCAGAGCGCGGCACTTTTCCGCCATGCGTGCGCCATGCGCCGTGCACCATGTGCGCCGCCATGCGACTGCCTCTCTTCTCACCGCATCATCCGAAATGCCATCAGAGAGCGGCACCAGCCGGTGCAGCGGCGACGCCATCAGCCCGATGCACGCGGACCGCGGGCTGACGCTCGAGAGGATGAGCGTGATCATGCTGCAAGAGTGTGTGTGTGGGGGGGGGGATGGGGTGGGGGGGGGCTGATGCTCGAGAGGATGAGCATTCGCTTGCTGTGCTGCAAGTGTGTGAGCGTGTGAGCGTGTGTGTGTGTGTGTGTGTGTGTGTGACTGTGTGTGACTGTGTGTGGTGTGGGGTGGTGGTGGGCAGACGCTCTAGAGGATGAGCGTGATCATGCTGCAAAGGGTGTGGGTGTGCGAGAGAGTGCGTGTGTGTGTGTGCGCGCGTGTGGTTGCCATGATGGAGACCGATAAAATGTTGGGCTCCTCGACGTAAGTCACGCGCATGCCCCCCCCTCCCCCCCTACACACACCTGGCATCGCAGTTATATGTAGGGGTCGGAATAATATAACATCACAATAATAACATAACGTTATAATAACGTTATAATAACGTTATAATTCGCCGGCGACACGTTACAAATTTGCGACGCGGGTTCAACTTACTGAAATCTGCATGGATTCCAATGGGGTTGAGCTCTCTGGTAAGACCATAATTCAAGATAACATGCTGGCACTCAACACACTTGTTTGTGTTGCTCTGCGGTTTGCTGGTGTGCTGGTGTGGGGTGTGAATGGAGAGGTGCGCATGGGAGGTTCCTGCCGCCAGACCACAGGCACCATGTCGCTAGATGCCGATGGCAAGCAGGGATATCGAAATGAGAAGAAGCTGACCGCTGAAGTGCTTGGGCTGCTCAGGGTGCAAGTAGCAAAGGGCAAGGTTGGTTGGAGTGGTCAGTTTGAGCCGCGCCTGGGCACCGAGGGCGTGTGCAAGCTGTTATGCAAGAATTGCAGCGACAAGGAGGGCGCGAGCGTCACCAACATGCACCAGGCGATGGCCCCACAAAGGCAGTGGCTGCTGCTGCTGCTGCGGCAGCGGCGGCGGCCGGGGGCCAGGGGCAGCGGCGCGGGGAACATGGGGGCAGGGAGCGGCGCGGGGCGCGCGCCCTCCAAGCGCAAGCGCTCTCGAGCTGTCGGAGGAGTAAGCGGAGGACTCGCACGCAGAGGAGGAGGAGGAGGAGTGGGAGCAAGGGGAGGAGGGGGTGGTGTAGATGGTGCGTAGACAGTGCGGCACGTGGCGGAAGAACGTAGGAGGGTGTTGACACTGCGCCGCGCGTTACACGTTACGAGTACCGCATACCGCCTGACAAGTAAACTGGATCGGACCAAAAAATCAGTAAAAAAAATCAGGAAATTAATGGACACCGGCAGCACGCTCCCCATCACCACAGCAACCTACAGTGAAAGTTTCACGCGAAACCATTACGATTTGTGAGTTGTTTTTATTATAACAGGCATTTTAACGTTATAATTGCTAGAAATGTTATTAATAACGTTATAATAACGTTATAATTCTTGGCCGGGGTGTTATATTGCCGACCCTTAGTTATATGCTGCACAAACGAACACACACGCACACACACACCTGGCATCGCAATTGTATGCTGCACACACACACACACACACACACACCTGGCGTCACAGTTGTATGCTGCACACACACACACACACACACACCTGGCGTCGCAGTTGTATGTCGCACAAACACACACACACACACACACACCTGGCGTCGCAGTTGCATGCTGCACAAACACACACACACACACCTGGCGTCGCAGTTGTATGACGCGTGCATCAGCACAGTCCACCCGCGCGAGTCCTGGGCGTTGAAGAGGAGCGGGTACATGCGAAGAAGCTTGGACCAGATGTCGCGCGCCTGGATTGCGTGTGTGCAGGGGGGGGGGGGGGAGGTGGGTGGGTAGGTGGGGAGCACAGGTCAGATTGGCGGTCTGGGTGGGGGAGGAGCGGGTACATGCGAAGAAGCTTGGACCAGATGTCGCGCGCCTGGGCTGCGTGTGTGTGCAACGAAATCTCTCTTTCTCTCTGTGCACGTGCGTCTGTTGATGTTGTGTGTGTGTGGGGGAGGGGGGGGGGCAGGTCAGCTCGGAAGCCAGGTTGGGAGGGGGGGGGGCATGTGCAGAAGCTTGGACCAGATGGCGAGCCTGGATAAGGAGGCACAGACAAGGCACACACACACACACACACACACACACACCTTGCTGCCAGGCATGCCAGTCAGCCTGTCGAAGAGCATGTGGCTGTTGGGCACACACACACACACACACGCACACACGCACACACGCACACACGCACACACACGCACTCACACACCTTGCTGCCAGGCATGCCAGCCAGCCAGTCGTAGAGCATGTGACCGTTGGGCACGCGTCGCAGCTCCGTCCCAATGTCCCACTGGATGAGGTGCCCCTGGTGTGTGTGTGTGTACATGTGCAGCAGTGTGTGTGTGTGCAGCAGCGACAGGCGCAGCAGCCGCTGCAACAGGCGGCCCAGCAACAGCCGCAACAGGCGCCACAACAGGCGATTCAGCAACAGCTGCAACAGCCGCAACAGGTGCCGCAACAGACGAATCAACAACAGCCGCAACAGCCGCATCAGGCGATTCGGAAAAAGGCGACTCGGCAACAGCTGCAACAGCTACCACATCCGCAGCAAGCGTCACAACAAGCACTGAGCAGCGGCTGCAACACCTGCAACACGCGTCACAACAGGCGAATGAGCAGCGGCTGCAACAGCCGCAACAGGCGCCGCAATAGGCGGTTCAGTAGCAGCTGCAACATTTGCAACAGGCGCCGCTACAGGCGGTTCAGCAACAGCTGCAACAGCCGCAACATACACCGCCACAGGCGGCTCAGCAGCCGCAGCAGCTGCAACAGGCGCAACAACAGTCGACTCAGCAGCCGCAGCAGCAGCGACAGGCGCAACAGACGCTGCAACAAGCGGTTCAGCCGCTGCAACAGCCACTCACCTTGGCGGTACACCCAGTCATGATTGTGCCGTCGAGGGACAGGTCACACTTAACGATGCCGCCGCTGTCGAGCATGGTGAAGCCAGCTTCGAGGTACGCCTATAGGGGGAGGATAGGGGACAAATTCGCTTGGGCAAATTCATCGTTTTGGCACCACGTTTTTCAAATTCAAATTGCAGGGCGTCTTGGGGATTCTTGGCAGTTTCAAATCAAACCAAATGTAGCATCTGAAAGGCCTCATGACCAGCTGTCCGTGAATGTCTCCATCATTATCAGCAGCCCAGTATTGAGTGAGATTGAGAGGGGGGGGAGGGGGGGCAAAGTCCAATGTGAGCGAATGTGGCCTGTGTCCACTTATGTGTGTGAGTGTATGTGTCAGTGTGTGAGCGTCCTGCTGTGAGGCATGGTACCGCCAGCTTCGAGGTAGGCCGCATGACGTATGCATGCGCGTGTGAGTGCCAGACAAGCAGGCCCCTGTGCAAGCCCCCAACACACACCTACACATACTTGCGCTAGCTCGCTGCCAGCTGCAGAGTCCCACAGCCCCCCCCCCCTGCCCCCAAACACACACACACACACACACACGCACACACACTCACATGAAACTAACAACAACCAGCTAATACCACACAAGCAGTCACTCACACACACACACACACACACACATGAAACTAACAGCAACCAGCTACTAACTCACAAGCAGGCCCCCGTGCACGCACGTCCCCCCCCAACACGCACACCTGCGCTAGCTCGCTGCCTGCTGCTGAGTCCCACAGCCGCGCGAGCCCGTCTCTCCCTCCCTCCCAACACACAAAGCTACACGACCGTAACTGACACACAAGCAGGCCCCCGCAAGCATCCTCATCACAAATACACATACAAGCGCACACACACACGCACACACACACACACCTGCGCCAGCTCGCTGCCAGCAGCAGAGTCCCACAGCCGCGCGAGCCCATCTGAACCGACGGACAGCAGGCGGCGTGAGTCGCCCGACCACGAGCAGTCGTGCACGCAGCCCTCGTGCGCCTGTGTGCGTGTGTGTGTGTGTGTGTGTCTTACAGTCAGCAGGCTGCGTGAGTCGCCTGACCATGAGCAGTCATGCAAGCAGCCCTCGTGCGGCTCGTGTGTGTGTGTGAAAGGCCGCCAGCGGACCGTCAGTTGTCAAAACGTGGGTGCCTGGCTGATCTCCAGAGCAACAGGACTTTTCGGTGCGTGGTGTCGATCCACGGACCTAGGGGTTATGGGCCCCTCACGCTAACCTCTGCGCCACACCGAATTGAGTGAGTTTGGAACCACATCCTTGTTATCCAGGCCAGGATTTGCAATGTGTCGATGTGTTGTGGCACGTTCCTAAACAGGGGGCAAGAGGGGGATGGGTGGGGAGGGGCTGAGTCTGGGCGGCCGTTTTCTGTCTGCGTCTGGACACCTTTCATCCCCGCCAAGGGAAGCGGGCGCAGTTCCACCGCGCGCGCCTCATGATTGACGGCGCGTGGGTGCCCCCCACCTGCTTGCAAGTCACTTAGCTGTGGCGCTGGTCGCCCACAGCCACGAGGCTCGCGCTGCCGAGCTGAGAGAGGCGCAGCGCATGCGGCTGCGAACGCCAGCCACGACCCGCTTTCACGAAGCTGCCCACTACGGGACGACTACTGACCAGGGCGACGGCTGCGCGCTGATTGCTTGGCAGCCCACGGTTGACACACAATGCGCTCAAGGTAGGAAACTCGCTGGCGCTCGCTGCGCTGAGTGGTGAACGTGCTGCATCGCCCAATCTTCGGAGGTCCCTGCCCGCCCCAGCCACCCTGTGGCTGGGGTTTTGATTCTGATTTGCCGAGTTTGTGGGCGGCCAGCCCCACAGGGTACGCCGGTTGATGCTCTGCTAGAGGGTGCGCGCACATAAAATACAAACAACAACAACAAAAAACATTTGACAGTTGAAGCGCGCATGCCATTGAGTGTGCCGAGACCTATTGAGACCCCTGAGCCTGCGGCACACCCCTTCGCCTTCCCTCTTCCTCACCCCCTCCCCGTCTCCCCGCACATACCGTGTGCCGGCGTTCCCCTTGGGGGCGCTTGGGAAGGAACACCGGTCGTGCAGCAATGCTCTCCCTCTGGCATTATCTGTGTGACAATCCCCTCTCTTTCATCATCTCTCTCAGACATGCAGAGTCTGTATCCTCTCATTGTGTCGTGTAATCAATGTATCCCCTCTCATGTCACCATCATTTGCACGCAGCCCTGGTGAGGTGTGTATGTGTGTGTGCATCAGGGGTTTCCTTCATGATCCGGAAACGAAGAAAGGTGTGGCCGGAGGGCGCGCTCCCGACGGCTTTTGGAGAGGGTGCATTCGGGGGAAAAACAGGTTTTACACGTACGCGCCCATAGGACCCCGGGGCGTGAGTTAAGGCCTAGCCTACGCGTCTAGGGGAGCTCTACTAAGAGAGCCGGCAAGGCCACTCAGCGCGCCAGCCTACCAGGGATCTCTCTCTCAGAGATGCAGGGTCTGCAGCATACCTCGTCGTCTCGTGTAATCAATCTCTCCCCCCTATCATCTCATCATAATTTGCATGCAGCCCTGCCCTACCACATTCACAACGCCTGAGGCGGCGCCTCAGGCGTCCCATTCCATGGCGCGGATCAGGCGGCGCCTCAGGCGCTCCGACCGCCTGAGGCGGCGCCTCAGGCGCACCCCTGATCGCCTCAGGTGTCGCCTCAGGCGTTACCCAAACCGCTTCAGGCGCCACAACGACCGCCTCAGGTGCCCACCACCGCCTGAGGCGCACCCCGGACCGTCTCAGGCGTTATGACCGCATTCCATGGCGCGGATCAGACGTTGGGATTTTGGTAGGGCTGGTGCGTGCGTGCCGTGTGTACAGTAGCGACACGCTCATTTGGGGGTACGATTGGGGGTAGGCTAGCCCCCAACCCGTGTCGAGGGTGTCGGTGACGCTCGGGGCCACCCCTCCAAATCCGTGTTGCATGTAAAAGGCGTAAATGCTGTAACTCACTCGATACGGCATGGATGTCGACGATTCGAATTTGCAGTGGAAAGCTAATAACAAGGGCTGTCCAAAACACTGCTTTGATGCAGAATGGAATGGAGGTAGGAGGGCGGAGAGGCAGTGTGGGTGTGTGAAACTGCCCCAAAATACGTGTCACCGAGGGCGCAGCATGACAGCGGCTACCCCCAAACCCTTGTCTTTGGTGGGCCTAGAGCGGCCGTTTTTCAACCCACAAACATTCGTGCCCCCAAATGAGCGCGACACCACGTATGGTATGGTGTGTGTGTGTTTGTTTGTTACCTTGATGTCGTACAGAAGGCAGTCCTGCTCGACTGACCAAATCAGGATCGCGCCCGTGGCGCTCCCAATCATCACGCGTGTGCCGTCAAAGGAAAACTTGGCGGAGAACGCGCGGCCATCGACGCACTGTGTGTATGTGGGGGGGGGGCGTGTGTGTGTGTGTGTGTGTGTGTGTGTGTGTGTGTATGTGTGTGTGTGTTTGAAAGGGAACATGGCAGCACATGCAACGCACATGCAACGCGCAGCAATCACGCAACAACTCACGCACCAGCAGCAGACCATGCAGCAGGCAACACATCACGCAACAGCTCATGCAGCAGGAGTGGTCAGCGCATGCAACACGCAACACACTACAACTCACGCAACAGTGCTCGGCATCCCATGCAGCAGGCAAGAAATCATGCAACAATCACGCGGCAGCGCATGCAACAGTAGCGGCACCCCTTGCAACAGCTCATGCAACAGCTCACCTCGTCGAGGCACGCGACGCGCTTCCCGGTCTCGCACTCGAAGATGTGGATGCCCTCGTCCTCGCCTGCAGGCAGTTTTTCAGTTTTTTTGGTTTTTGGGGGGGCAAGGGTATGCCGGAGTTACATGGTCTCCCGGTCTCAGATGCCCTCGTCCTCGCCTGCGGGCAGGGTTTCAGGGTTTAGGGTTGGAGGGTGTTAGGGTAAAGGGGTATGCCAGAGTTGAGGGCTTGTCGGAGCTTAATATATATTAATACGTGGGGCTTGCCTGGAGTCCCACTCAAAGATGTGGATGCCCTTGCCCTCGCCTACACACAGACGCCAAGGGTCGGGTTTAAGCCAGGGTTGAGGGTACCGTAATTTCCCTTTGCCTTTGCGTGTAATTCATTATTAGACGCAGGGGGCCGGGGAGGGGGGAGGGGGGTGGCACAAAGGCAAAGGGCAATTACAGAAGGGGTCGAGAGACCCACGTGACGACACGAAGAACACGCCGCCGGGCGAGACGGACGTGCGACGTGTTGGCTGATACGAATTGGTTGACAACTGGTTGGCACCAGGGGATGCACACATGCTGACTAGCAATCAATGATTTGGGAAGGTCGAGAGCCTCACCCGAGGACACGAATAACAGGCCGTCGGACGAGATGGACGCGCGACGTGTTGGCTAATACAAACTGGTTGACAATTGGTTCATAACTTCATAACACGGGATGGATACTCGCTCACTAGCAATCGGTGATTCAGGAAGATCCAGAGCCTCACCTCACGACACGATGAACACGCCATCGGGCGAGATGGCTGACGGGCTGTATAATAATAAAAACGGCGATTCAGGAAGGTGTCGCACGTGGGGCTTAGGGATTAATGTTTTGTTTTGTTTTTTTTAGAGTTGAGGCCTCACCTGATGACACGAAAAACACGCCGTCGGGCGAGATGGACGTGCACAGCACCGCGCCGACGTGGATGGAGTCGAGCACCTGCAGCGGCTTGAACGTCGTTGTCGACCACACAGCGACGACGCCCGCCTGGTAATATGGGGGAGGGGGCATTGAAGTGGGTCACCCAAAAGTGAAAACACGGTTCTGTGTTTTGCGTTTGTGCGTTTGTTCGTTTTGCGTTTTTTTGTGTTTTGGATGTCTCCCTTGTATGGTGAAGCAGCAACAGGATTAGCGGTGATGTTGCGTGTTGTTGCATGCATTTGTTGCATGTTGTTTTGGTTTGTTGCGTGCTGTTGCATGCTGTCGCATGCTGTTGCGTGCTGTCGCTTGCTGTTGCGTGCTGTCGCATGCTGTTGCGTGCTGTTGCATGCTGTCGCATGCTGTTGCATGCTGTTGCATGCCGCTGCATGCTGTTGCATGCCGCTGCATGCTGCTGCATGCTGTTGCATGCTGCTGCATGCTGTTGCATGCTGTTGCATGCTGCTGCATGGTGTTGCGTGCTGTGATCATGATGTCATGATGATGTGATCCCACCTGGTCTCCCGACACCATGCGCAGCCCAGAGTGCGACATGTCGACCGACACGACGGGTGCCTTGTGGCCAGTGAGCTTGCCGACCTCCTTGAACGTCCACGTGTTCCAGAGGATGACCTGGCGCAGGGATGCAGTTGTTTCCAGGTTCATGCAGTGCCGGCTTGTGGCTGGTTTGTGGGTTTGTTGGGTAAAACAGGGTGCTGGGCGCCTTGTGGCCAGTGAGCTTCCCGACCTCCTTGAACGCCCACGTGCTCCAGGGGATGAACTGTGTTGACAGTATTTTGTGGGGCTCAGTTTGCCACCAGTTGGATTCGTTTCAACTCATTTTTGGCTGGCCAGCTCCGCTGCCTGGCCTCCTTGAACGTCCACGTGTTCCAGTGATTTCCTTTTCGGATCTACACAGATATTGGGCTGTATTCCGGATGCACTTTGACCTTGGACCCAGCTCCGCCCATTCAGATTGGAGGTCTGGCAAGCCTGTCAGATAGAGCTCGTGAAGACCTTTCAAATGACCTATTCATGAGGATGAATGGTCAACGGGAGCTCAACACGGGCAAAGAATAATATGGCTGTGGAACAATTAATTTGACTTCCTGGAAAGAAAATCACTGGCGTGTCCCCTACATCCGACACACGTGCTCACCTGCGTGTCCTCTCCGCACGAGTTCACCCACGTGGAGTCGCATCACAGGTAATTAGTACATGGAGCTCAATTGGAAATCAATCATTGTAGTCGTAAATACATACTTAATTCAAACACAACAAACCCACCTCGATTAACGGAGGCGCGTTCTCGTCGCCGAGCCCTGGACCCAGCAATGCGGCGCTGCTGGTGATGAGGATCTCCGTGCCGCTGACGAGCGGGGTAAAATACGACTGGCCCGGCTCTTGCTAGACTGCCCCTGGGTGGAACACTACAAGAGCGGCTTGCCCGGAGCTGCCAGGGCTGGGCGAGTAGCCGCGGCGCTGCCGCGGCCCGTGCTGGGAGACGGCCCTTATCCTCCCCCCATGCAGGATGCCATGCGGCACCGATCTCGACGAGTTGATCGACGAGCGGAGGAGCTGGCGCCCGTCAATGCATGCTGGACATTGGTCAAGATGGCTGCCCGTGGAGGCGGGCTACCATCACGGCTTCAGCGGTGGTGACCGCTGAGGCAACACAGAGTAAATCCGCTTCACCCATCGCAGCGTTCGTCACCGCGCTCATCCTCGGAGGCGCTCGTCTGCCGGTGACTGGCGTTGGAAAGTCTTCAGGCAGCCTCCATGACAACTCTGTCGTCCATGCACCCCTGGAGGGTGGGACCTGGCCATGCATGAGGCATGGGGCGCCGGCTGAGCCCCATGCAAACGAGAGCTGGACAGCCATGCACTGCCAGGCGGGGACCGTTCCAGTCAGCGCCAGTCGGCTCTGCCGGCTTGACTGGCCACAAGGCCACTACTGTGACCCTGAGGAAGGTCCTCTCCTATATGCTCCTTGCCAGACATGTCTCTCAGAGACCGCTGTTTGGGGTAGTCTAGCCGGCGGGAGCGGTAGTCTATCGGCCGGGAGCCGGCGGTACTCTAGTACTTAAGTGTGCTGGAGTATCGGCGGGTGTCTCTAGTAGAAGAGTAGCCTGCTTAGCTGGAAACCCCGTGTTACTGTTACTGTCAAACCCACCTGCGTGTCTTCTCCGCACGAGTACACGCACTTGGAGTCGTGGCTGAACTTCACGCACGTGATGGCAGACTTCTTGTGCGCCGGCCACTTGTACACGAGCTGGTGGTGGAGGGTGTCCCAGATAGAGAGGAAGCTGCACGACATGTGCGTGTGTGTGTGTGCGTGTGTGTGTGTGTGTGCGTGTGTGCGTGTGTGTGTGTGCATGTGTGTGTGTGTGTGTGTGTGTGTGTATGCGTGTGTGTGTGTGTGTGTGTGTGTGTGTGTGTGCGTGCTGGCCATTTGTACACGAGCTGGTGGTGGAGCGTGTCCCAGATGGAGAGGAAGCTGCGCGGCAGGTGTGTGTGTGTGCGTGTGCATGTGTATGTGTGTGTGTGTGTGTGCGTGTGTGTAAGTGTGTGTAAGTGTGTGTGTGTGTGTGTGCGTATGTGTGTGTGCGTATGTGTGTGTGTGTGCACACGTGTGTGTGTGTGTGTGTGTGTGTGTATGTATGCTGGTCACTTGTACACGAGCTGGTGGTGGAGGATGCCCCAGATGTAGAGGAAGCTGCGCGGCAGGTGTGTGTGTGTGTGTGTGATTTTGTCTGTGTGTGTGTTTGTGTGTGTGTGTGTGCCGGCTACTTGTGCACGAGCTGGTGGTGCAGGGTGCCCCAGATGGAGAAAAAACTGCACGGCAGGTGTGTGTGTGTGTGTGTGTGTGTGTGTGCAACGGTCATTTGTGCACACACTGGTGGTGGAGTGTGTCCCAGATGGAGAGAAAGCTGCGCGGCATGTGTGTGTGTGTGTGTGTGAGTTTGTGTGTGGGTGTGCACGTGTGTGCGTGTGTGTGTGTGTGTGTGCGTCGGCCACTTGTACACGAGCTGGTGGTGGAGGGTGTCCCATATTTAGAGAAGCTGCTTGGCAGGTGTGTGTGTGTGTGCATGCGCGCATGTGTGTGTGTGTGTGTGTGTGCGTGCGTGTGTGTGTGTGTGTGTGTGTGTGTGCACGCCAGCCACTTGTTCACTAGGGGCGCACCACTTGTTCAGCAGCTGGTGACGACGCGTGTCCCAGATTGAGATGTAGCTAAAAGAAGGGCAGTAAAAGGGGAGGGCTTAAGTGTGCCACTGAGGTTTGATAACAGAGTTGCTATACGGGTTCTTCATACACAAACCGCTGAGTCCATGGTTGACCCTCCGCCAACGTACCCGAGATGGTTTGCCAACACGAGCAGCATGCATACCAGAAGTCGATCGTCGTCACGCCCCCACTCCAGACTTGAATATATAAACGCGGGAGAGGATTCATGCAAGATTTCATGGAATTAAATAAAACCACCTACCCGAGGTGGTTGCCCGACACGAGCAGCATGCCGACCAGAAGTTTATCGTCGTCACGTCGCCACTCCATCGTTTTTAAAACAGAGACACCGGAAGAGCATTTACACATGTATTTTATTTGATATTGAATAAATTCAATGTCAGATCAAAGGAACCACCCACCCGAGGTGGTTTCCCGACACAAGCAGCATGCCATCTGACGATGAGTCAATCGTGGCCACGCCCACACTCCGGCGTCTAAAAAAGCGATTGCATGAAACTAAAGAAAATATCCCATCCGAGGTGGTTTCCCGACACGAGCAGCATGCCGTGCGACGAGAAGTTGATCGTAGCCACGACCCCACTCCGGTGTCTAAAAAACATAACAAAAGCGATTGCATGAAACGAAAGAAACATCCCCACCCACCCAAGGTGGTTGCCCGACACGAGCAGCATGCCGTCCGACGAGAAGTCGATCGTTGTCACGCCGTCGGTTTCATCCGCGAGCATCGTGACCGAGCTGCCTGGTGGGGAGAACATGACGAGGTGCTCGCGGTGCGGGCCGCCGGTCACCTGCGTGGGTGTGCGTGTGTGTGAGAGAGAGAGAGAGAGGGGGGGGGGAGAGGGAGAGGGGGAGGGGGAGAGAGAGGGAGAGAGATAGAGAGAGAGATATCGAGTGAGATAGAAAGAGAGAGGAAGGTGCAGAGGAAAAGAGAAAGAGAGAGGCAGAGAAGAAGAGAGAGAAAGAGAGTGAGACAGAGG
This sequence comes from Chlamydomonas sp. UWO 241, assembly GCA_016618255.1. Classification (NCBI taxonomy): domain Eukaryota; kingdom Viridiplantae; phylum Chlorophyta; class Chlorophyceae; order Chlamydomonadales; family Chlamydomonadaceae; genus Chlamydomonas; species Chlamydomonas priscui. The sequence continues at coordinate 134,859 of VFSX01000289.1, forward strand.
TTTATAGAGAGACAGCGAGAGAGATACGGGGAGAGCGACAGAGAGAGAAAGAGATAGAGGGATGGAGAGTGTGCACTCACGACCGACGTGCCCTCTCTGAACGGCACGCTGTCGCCGGGGTGTGCAACGTACTCGCACTCGTTGACCTCACTCGCTCTGCCCATAAGCCCCCCACACACACACACTCTCTGTATACACTATCTCTCGCTCTCTCACTCACCACCAACGTGCCCTCCCGAAAGAGCACGCTGTTGCCCGGGTGTGTAACGTACTCGCGCTCGTCGTACATCACGATGCAGAGGCTGACCAACATGCCCTTAAAACCACACTGTCTCAATACATCTCTGCTTGCTAGATGGCATTCCCTCTGGGGGTGATTTTGAAGGGGAGATGGCGCCACACGCGTGCGGTGGCGGGTGCGGTGTGATCGCTGAGTAGAGTGCTGCGGCGGGTGTGCTACTAGCCCCGCTTCCGGTGGTCTGCGGGAGGGCTGTTTGGTCCCTTCATGGTTTTATACCTTGGGTCCGCCCTCTGGCCATTTGAGGGGCTGGGTGTGCAGCCTGCACAGTGGTGCTGCTTGCTTGGCGCCCGCCACCAAGTGTGGATGGCGTTACCGTGGGCTACTTGTAGCTTGACCTTTTGTGGGCCTTGAGCCTTGATTCTCTAAGTCCCACTGGAGCTTTGGAACCGTACGTGTGACCGCCAGAAGTTGATTGTAAAACTCTCATCATCATCATCATGTATCCAACACATCCTGTACCCAGCACATCCTGTATCCAGCACATCCTGTATCTGTATCCAACACAGTCCAACACACCGCTTCTACGTTCTACTAGTGCGCTCGGGGGGGTGGCAACCCCCCGGGCGCGCTGCGATCCAGGTGTCGACGACGCGAGTCCGATGACCCTGTAGCGTAGAGCCAACCCAAGGAGGGCATACCGGCCCGGCATCACAGACGGCCAAGGACGCCTCGCGGACTTGAGCTGGCTGGCCGCGGATGCGAGCAAAGGGGAAACAAGGCACCCCATGCATGCAGCCTTTTCCTGCCCAGTCCCCGCGTGTAGCGGGGCACGCCTGGCGACGCGTCCAAGTCGTCAATCAGAACACCAGAGTGGCTACGTTCAACGTGCGGACATGTCCTGCAGAGGACGAGGGACTGGTCAAACTGGCGAGTCTGGTGCAAGATTGCGCCAAGCTTAGCGTCGGTGTTGCAGCGCTTCAGGAGCTGCGCAGGACCGGCTCCGGGGAGGCGCAAGTGGCTACGGGCGACACGTCGTGGACGCTGCTATGGTCGGGTGGGGAGCACCGGCAGCGTGGGGTGGGCTTGCTGTTGTCCCCTGCATGGGCATCGGCACTCGTCTCCTGGGAGGCGGTGTCCGACCGCCTCATCCAGGCCCGCTTTGCAGCGGACCGTGGGCAGATGATCACCATCGTCAGCGCCTACAGTCCAACGGAGGCGGCGAGCGACGAGGAGGCTGGCGACTTCTACCTTCGAGTAGCGGCGCTCGCGGACAAGGCCAACGACAAGCGCGATCTGCTCATCGTGGCAGGTGATTTCAATGCAGCAGTGGGGAGGGATTCGGTGTCCGACCACGAATGCGTTGGCAAGCACCTGCCCCTCACGGAGCCAGCGGTGGCCAGCAGGAACGGTCGCCTGCTCCTCGACACTGCCACTGCATGCAGCCTGCGCGCTGCCAACACTCTCTACCCCCACAGGCCTGAGCACCAGTACACCCACATCAGCCCCATGGCTGTTGCACAGAGCAGACGGCATGCATGCTCTGTGCGCCGCCTGCACAGCGTCAAGGACTACATCCTGGTCGCGCGCCGCCGCATGCATGCGGTGACAGACTGTAGGGTGCGTAGGAGCCCAACCTGGGACAGCGATCACCGCATGGTGGTACTGTCCATGCGCCTCCGCATGCGAGCCTCACGCCATGCAGGCGGCTCTCAGCGGCGCGCATGGGACTCTTCACAACTGCGGCGCCCGGCTGTCCGTCGTGAGTTCAACCTCCAACTGTCCGATCGCTTTGGGCTGCTGGAGGCCGTGCCGCCCGAGGGCGCTGATGCCCAGGCGGAGTACGACGCGATGGCTGCTGCCATTCGCGAGGTGGCCACCAACCACCTCGCTCCACGCGGCAGCCGCCGGCGGCGCGGCTGGCAGTTCACTCTGTCGCAGCGCACCCTCCGGCTCATGGACGCCCGGCAGCGCGCGCACACGGCATGGCTCAGGAGCAAGTCTGCTGCTGCCAAACGAGAGCGCAACCGCGCCAACCGCGCGGCCGACGCAGCTGTGCAGAGAGACAGGGAGAGGTGGATCGGCCAGCAGGTGGCGGAGGCGCAAGACATGCTACGCAAGAAGAATCTGCGCCAGTTTGCGCGCGCGTGCGACAGGCTGGCGGGCCGCAGCCGCAGCCATCAGATCCCACCTGCCATGCGGGACGTCTCGGGCGCGCTGCACAGCGGTCCAGACGGGGTGCTGAAGGCCATGACAGAGTCATTCGACAAGCTATATGGCGGGGAGACCAAGCTCAGCGACGAGACCCTGAACCAGCTGGAGAACGATGTAGCGGCGTTTGAGCTCACACGCGCCACAGAGGTGGACGAGGCGCACGGGCGCCCCCCTGACCTGGCTGAGACGGAGGCGTGTGTGCGAGCGTTGCGCTCGGCCGCCGTTCCGGGCGGTGACCAGCTGGACGCCATGCTGTTGCGGTGCCCACCTGCCATCGCATGGCTCCACCGGGTCATCATCGCCGTATGGCGGTCGGGGAGAGCCCCGAGGGAATGGAAAACTGCTATTATCACACCGTTATATAAGGGGAAGGGTCCGCGTGACTCCCCTGGTAACTACCGCGGTATAAGCCTTCTCTCTATTGCCGGGAAAGTGTACGCTGCCATACTTCTGCACCGCGTCTCCACGCAGGTTGATGGTCAGTTGCATGAGGCTCAGTGTGGTTTCAGAAAAAGCAGAGGCACTGTTGATGCGATTTTTACTCTGCGCTCGCTGAGCGCGGCACATGCCGAGTACAAACAATGCATGGCTGTGGCATTTGTCGACTATTCTAAAGCTTACGATTGCATAAACCGTGCGGCACTGTGGAGAGTCCTTAGATTATGTAGTGTTCATCCGCACATTATTGATCTGTTGGAGGATCTTCACACCAACACAGCAGCTGCCGTGCGGCTGGCTGGGAAAATCGGGCACGAATTCCCCGTGTCGTCTGGTGTGCGACAGGGGTGCGTCATTGCTCCTGTGTTGTTCAATGTTTTTATTGACCACATAGTGAAAAAGGCGCTAGACATGATGCCAGAGGGGGCTGGCGTGTCAGTCGTGACCTGAGTCGGCGGCTCTGTGTTGTCGTCGTCGGTTGAGCGTATAGTAATGCTGATGTATGCCGACGATTTATGTTTGTTCTCGCATGACGCAGCTCAGTTGGCGCTTATGCTGAAAATCCTTGACAAAGTGTCCTCTAGCTTTGGCATGCAAATCAACGCCGCCAAGTCAGAAGTGATGATTTTGCCAGCAGATTTTGTCGCGGATCTGCCCGCGTTTGCGCTGAAGTGAAGACCGTCTCTGCATTTAAGTATCTAGGGAGTTGGATAACCCAGAGTGGTGGTGTGGAAAAGGAGATCGGTGTGCGTGTCGGTCGCGCGCTGGGCGTGTTTGCGTCTTTTGATAAGATTTGGGCCAGCAAGAAGATGCAAGTGCAGTCTAAGATGCGGGTTTACAACACTTTCGTGCTGCCCCACTTTCTGTACGGCTGCGAAACATGGGCCCCTACTAAAACACAACTGACTCGATTGGAGGTTGCCCACTCTAACTGCCTTCGTCGCATTCTGGGTGTGCGCCTGGTCGACCGGCACAGATTAACTTATATTCGGCAGGCGTGCGACACTGAGCCAATTGAGAGCCTTGTGGCAAAGCGATCAATGCAGTGGCTAGGCCATGTGATGCGCATGCCGGCTTCTCGTCTTCCTCGTACGACTTTTGACTGCACAATGGATGTGGCTCGGCAGCAAGGCCGGCCTCCAGCCTCCTCCCGACACTATTTTCTTAAGCTACTGATTCAGCAGCTAGGCGAAACTAGTGGCACTCGTTCTGATTGGAAGACTTTTTCGGACACGGCGTTTGAGCGTGCTCAGGATAGGGTCGGGTGGAGAGCCGTGGTGTACGGTCCGGCTGCCCCTCAGGCGCCGGCCCCTCCACCACGGCGGTCAAGTAGATTGGCAAGCGCCACTTGACCCCCTATCCCCTAGAAGCAGTTAGGACCTATTTTGGAGGCGTCGCACAATAGCTCTCCTTTTTGCTCTGGGACTACACGTTGGCAGGCAGCCGGCTGGTGGCTACCGCCCCTCACAAGTAATTGTTAGGGCCAGAACTGGACTTGGGTCTAGGTGGTGGTACTAGGACTAGAGGTAGTCTTTGATGGAAAGCCGTTGTAACTGTAACTGTATCTGTATCTGTATATTGGTCTGTTCCTATCTCTGCCTCAGTCATCACCGACGTACCCTCCCTGGTTTTTTTTGATTTGTTGGATCAAGTGCGACAGATGAGAGTTAAGGAGAGAGAGAGACCGTCAGAGAGAGCACGAGAGAGAGGGGAAGACAGGCATTTTAACATATAAAAAGAAAGAGCGCACTCACCACCGACGTGCCCTCCCTAAAGAGCACGCTGTTGCCATGGTGTGTCACGTACTCGCGCTTGTCGTACATCGCGACGCAGAGGCAGACCAACATGCCCTTCAACCCTCACTGTCTCAGTAGGTCTCCTACATCTCTCTTTATCTGTCTGTCCCTCTCGCTCTCTCTGTCTCAGTCACCACCGACGTGCCCTCCCTGATGACAACGTTTTTTTGCATCAAGGGCGACAGACGGAGAGTTGAGGAGAGAGAGAAAGTCAGCGAGAGCGAGCGAGAGGGGGAGACAGGCATTTCTGTATATATAAAAGAAAGAGCTCGCTCACCACCGACGTGCCCTCCCGAAAAAGCACGCTGTTGCCCGGGTGTGTAACATACTCGCGCTCGTCATACATCGCGATGCAGAGGCAGGGGTCGTAGAGCGTGAGGCCCGAGTGCGCGACAAACGTGCGGTCGACCATGCCCGAGTTGCGGAAGATGCGGTGGTCGGCGCCTGCGTGTTTTTAGGGTTGCGGGTCATCAGCAAAGGGTTCCGTCATTTGTTTTTTAGTGTAAGGGCTGGTTTTGGGGTGACGTTAGATGCGGGGGGAGGGTTCGTAGAGGGTGGGGCCGCTGTGGGCAACAACGAGTGTGTTTGAGGATGCGGTGGTCGGTGCCTGTGTGGTTGTAGGGTTGATTAGGGTTCAGTGCCCCTGCAGAGTGAGCAACTATAGTCAAACCCACACACATTTCCAGTGGTGCGCGCACACCACACACACACACGCACACACACACACACAAACCTTGCCCGTGGTGCCCCCCATCTGCGATGAAGTCAACGTGCCGGCGACACGTCGCGAAGCCGTCCCCCTCGTCGTCAGCCAGGTCCCAGGTCTTGGCCTGTCACGGGTGTGAGAGTGTGAGACAGAACGAGAGTGAGAGTGAGAGTGAGAGTGGGAGTGGGAGTGAGAGTCACTCTCTCAGAGTCCTGCGGGGGTGAGAAAACCAGAAGGAGGCTGAGGGGTGTGAATCCGTACCCTTCGTCGTCAGCAAGGTCACAGATCTTGGCCTGCCGAGGGTGTGAACGAGTGTGCGAGTTTGAGTGAGAAAAATAGTGAGTGTGAGCGATATCGAGTGAGAGCGTCAGAGAGAGTGCACGAGAGGGAGAGCGTTATTTGGGAGTGAGTGAGTGAGTGTGTCAGAGAGAGATGGCACGAGCGTGCGCGCCGAGGTAGCAGGGACGCCCGCAGGCACCCAAATGCCCGCCCCAGCTCCCCCACAGCGCCAGCGCGCACACTGCACTGATCCACATACCTGCCGCCCACACACGGTGACCGCACGCATCTCGTTAACAGACTTGGAGCGGCCGCCGCCGTGCTCAAAGTAGACCTGCGGGCACCAAACATCAATACAGGCATCAGAGAACGAGAGCGAGAAACAGAGAGACAGGAGAAGGAGAGAGGCAGAAGGAGAGAGAGAGAGAGAGCGGGAGAGAGAGAGAGAGGCTGCATGCGCCAAGCAGCAGCCGCCGCCGTGCTCAAAGTAGACCTACAGACATCATTCAGACGCAAAGGCATACATCAGAAACACGGGCATCCGTGATACAGAGACACAGAGGGAGACAGAGGCACTGATGTGGGTGTGAGACGCCAACACACCACGCCCCGGACGGCAGGCAAGGGCACTACAGTTCATGCAGTGATCTCATCGGCCTGTGATTGCACCTGCGTGATGGCCTACGCGTTCACATCCAGCATGCGCAGAACCTTGACAGGCAGCCACACAGGCAGGCACACCCATTTCGCAGGAAAAAACAAAACGCCATGCACGCACCTCCGTGATCGCCGACGCGTTGGCATCGAGCATGCGCAGCGCCGTGCTCATGGCGGAATCCAGCACGACGGGCAACCCCTCAAAGCGCATGCACGCCTGCTGTCGCACCCCAGCCTGGTGCCATACCTCAGTTATTGCCAGTGCATTGGCGTCCAGCATGCGTGGCACATTTCCAGATAGCCACACAGGCAGACAGGCGGGCAGGCAGGCAGGCAGGCAGGCAGGCAGGCAGGCAGGCACGACGAACACCCAGGCCGCAGGACGCAAACACCTCCGTGTTCGTCGAAGCTTCAGCGGTCACGCACTTGTCTCTGTGATCGTCGAAGCGTTGGCGTTCAGCAAGCGCTGAACCATGCCACGTAGCCACACAGGCAGTCAGACAGGCACACTCGTGCCACATGGAAAAAGGCTATGCACGCACCTCCGTGATCGCCGACGCGTTTGCGTCAAGCATGCGCAGGACCTTGCCAGTGGCGGAATCCAGCACTGCGGATGACCCGGAGATGCAGCCGACGAGCAGGTGTCGGGAGTCGTCGGAGAAGCAGAGGGCGGAGACCTGTTGGGGAAGAGGGGGGGAGGGGGGGGGGGGGGGGATCAGGGATGAGGGCCTGGTGCGAAGAGAGAATGGGAGAGAGACCAAGAGAGAGAGACCGAGAGAGAGACCGAGAGGAAGATAGAGAGAGAGTGAGAGCGAGAGATGCAGCCGACGAGCAGGTGGCGGGAGTCGTCGAAAAACAGAGGGCGGATACCTGTTGTGGCGAGGGAAGGGGGCAAATGTGGGTGTAATGTGTTTGTGGAGGTGGGTGGAGGGCAGGGTTGAATGCCAGAATTGTGAGTATGGTGCCAGGGCGAGTCGGATGCAGCCTACTAGCAGGTGTCGCGAGTCGTTGGAGAAGCAGAGGGCGGAGCCCTGTTGGGGAAGAGAGGGGGAGGGGGTCGGGGTTCTGGGATGAGGGCCTGGTGCGCAGAGAGAATGAGAGAGAGACCAAGAGAGAGAGAGAGAGAGAGAGAGAGAGAGAGAGAGAGAGAGACCGAGAGAGAGAAAGAGAGAAAGAGAGACAGAGTGTGAGAGCGAGAGATACAGCCGACGAGCAGGTGCCGGGAGTCGTCGGAGAAGCAGAGGGCGGAGACCTGTTGTGGCGAGGGAAGGGCGCGAAGGGGGGTGAAACGCGTGTGTGTGTGTGTGGAGGGGGGGCATGGGTGAATGCCAGAATTGTGGGTATGGTGCCCGGGGAGGGTGGGATGCAGCCTACTTACAGGTATCAGGAGTTGTCGGAGAAGCAGAGGGCGGAGACCTGTTGGAGAAGAGGGGAGGTGAGTTGGTGTGTTAGTGCGCATGAAGGGAGGGAGAGACAGAGCAAGAGAGAGATAGAGAGAAAGATGGAGAGAGTGTAAGAGCGAGAGATGCAGCCGACAAGAAGGGTTTCCGGAGACGTCAGAGAAGCAGATGGCGGAGACCTGTTGGGGGAGAGTGAGGGTTGTTGTGTTGGTGTGTTGGTGTGCAGGCTGAGGGAGAGGCAGAGCGATAGCGAGAGAGAGAGAAAGATGGAGAGAGTGTGAGAGCAAGAGATGCAGCCGACGAGCACGTGGCGGGACTAGTCGGAGAGCAGAGGGCGGGGACCTGTTAGAGAAGAAAGAGGGGAGTTGCTGTGTTGGTGCAAATGCAGGGACAGGGAGACAGAGTGAGTGAGAGAGAGAGAGAGAGAGTGAGAGAGAAAGAGAGAAAGAGAGAGAAAGTGTGAGAGCGAGAGATACAGCCGACGAGCAGGAGGTGAGAGTCATCAGAAGGGCGAAGACGTTGTGCGGCGAGGGGTGGGGGTGGGGGTGGGGGTGGAGGCATCTGGTATATAATTCGAGGCCCTCCCACCTCCGTGTTCGACACCACCACAGTGTGCTTGACGGTCCCCGAGACGGTGTCCCACAGCACGAGCACGCCCGAGCGGTTTGCCGCGACCGCGATGCGCCCGCGCGCGTCGAGCACGCAGCATGTGATGCCGCTTGCGTCATGCTCGTGGACCTGCATTGGATTTTTTTGGGTGGTGGTGGTGGTGGGAGGGGTGTGTGTGGGGGGGGGCAGGGGGGATCTTACAGTCTGTTGGGATGGTGCGTGAGTGTGCGATGCGCCAGCGTGCGACGAGCACGCAGCATGTGATGCCGCTTGAGTCATGCTGGTGGACCTTCGCCAGCGGTAGCACACACGCACAATGCGCCGCAAACACGCGCGTGCAGCGCAGCTTGATCACTGGCATTGCTGGCATCATCGGAGCACCGAGCATACACACACATACACGTACACACACACACACACACACACACATACATACAACATCATTCAAGCATCCACACACACGCACACACACACGCACACACACACACACACACACAGACACAGACACACACACACAAACACACAAACACGCACGCACAGCTTGAATTTTCAACGTAATGTAATGTAGTAGAGAATTTGGGTTTGTGTATGGAGCTTTAGCTCAAAAGTGTGTACTTTCAGAGCTCTCTTAACCTGTGCGGGCGAGCGATACAATCCAAGCAGTCAATCCAACAAATCAGCACAACAGTGCAGTCAGCCAGCTCCGCTCCTTAATAAGAGCAAAAGCTGGTACACAAACGCACACACACACACACACACACACACACACACACACACGCACACACACTCACACGCACACACACACACACACACGCACACACACACACACATGCCCCCCCCCCCACACACACAACGCACCGCAAACACGCGCGTGCAGCGCAGCTTGATCGCCGGCATCGGCGGCATCATTGGGACGTCCATCCCGTGGGATACGTTCGGAGAGCCGTCGACAAGTCCTCCTCCTACGCCCCCTGTGTGTGTGCGTGTGTGTGTGTGTGTGTGTGTGTGTTTGATACATTTGCCGGTGTGTGTGCTTCAGTTAGCACAGGCACGGGCCGTAATCCAGGTTGCCCGTGCGTTGGGAACTCTCTGTCTCTCTGTCTCTCTGTGTGTTTGCGTGTGCCTGTGTGTGTGCCTAGTACTCCCCCTCCTACGCTGCCCGTGTGCAGGCCGCGGTGCCGGTGGCACAGTGTGTGTGTGTGTGTATGTGCGTGTGTGCATGTGTGTGTATGTGTGGGGGGAGGGCTCCATCTACCTGACCTCCACTGATGTGGCCACACGCACACACACACACACACACACCTGGGCCAAGGGGCAATCTGGTTGAAGCCTCCCCATGGGGGCAAACCTCCACGATTGTGGTCACACGGACACACACACACACACACGCACACATACGCGCACACACACACACACACACACATGCACACGCACACGCGCGCACGTACGCGCATGCATGCATGCACACGCACACGCACACGCACACGCACACACACACACACACACACCTGGGCCAAGGGGAATGCCGGTTGCAACCTCCCCTTGGGGCAGACCTCCGTTGATGTGGCCGTGCCCCACCAGGTGTCCAATCTGTGCCTCTGCCACGCCCACGCTGCCGCGCTCCTGCTGCTGCTGCTGCTGCTGCTGCTCCGGCTGCCCCTGCTGCTGCTGCTGCCCCTGCTGCTGCTGCTCTGGCTGCTGCCCCAGCTGCCCCTGCTGCCCCTGCTGCTGCCGCTGCCCCTGCTGCCCCTGCTGCTGCTGCTGCTGCTGCCCTTGCTGCTGCTGCCCCTGTTGCGCGAGCATGCGCAGCGTCGCGGTAAGCGACCCCCCCGGCTCACCATCCCCATCCCCATCCTCATCAGAGCGCGGCCCCACACCACTCAGCAGCTGTTGCCTCGCCACCCCTTCGTCTTCTGCGGCCTCGCCCAGCGGGCCCGCCCCCGCCCGTGCCGCCCACCGCCCGCCCGCACTCGCGTCATCGCCATCGTCATCGGCAGTGATGCTTGCCCACTGCCCGCCCCCACTCGCGTCGTCATCCTCGACGGCAGTGCTGGCCCCCCACCGCACGCCTCCACTCGCATCAGCGTCGTCGTCGTCGGCAGTGCTCTCCGCCCACCGCTCGCCCACACTTGTGCGATCGGCGACAGCATCGTGAGCAGCAGCAGCAGCAGCAGCGCTGTCCGTCCGCCGCCCCACACCACCCGCGCTCGAAGCAGCAGCATCACCATCATCAGCAGCAGCAGCGGCAGAGGCGGCAGCGGCAGCGGCAGCAGCGGCGGCAGCGGCGGCGCTCGCGTGCTGCCGCGCGCGCAAGAGGTGCGGGGGCAGCCCGGGCGGCATCGGGTTCCAGCGCGCGGCAGCGGCGTCCGCGGCCTCAGACGTAGATGCTGCGTGTGTGTGTTTGTATGTTTGGAGGTGTGTGTGTGTGTGTGTGTGTGTGTGTATGTGCGTGTGGATATATAGCAGCAGCAGCAGCAGCAACACCAGAGCAGCAGCTACAGCAGCAACAGCAGCAGCAGCAAGACCACAGCAGCAGCAGCAGCAGCACCACCACCACAGCAACACCACAGCAACAGCAGAAGCCGCAGCAGCAGCAACACCACCACCACCACAACACCATAGCAGCAGCAGCGCAGTACAGCGGGTCGCACCTCCACTCCTCCTCCCACGCCGCCTGCTGCCGCTGCCGCCGTCGCCGTCACTGTCAGTAGGGCCACTCCGGCCGCTCGTCCCACACTCCTCGTCCAAGGGTCGGGGGCCGCCACCATTGGACCACCGACGCTCGCCATAGCCGCTGTCATCACCTGGCAGAGAGAGAGAGTGTGTGAGTGTGTGTGTATGTGTGTGTGTGTGTCCACATGTGGAGGCGCCGCCACTATTGGACCACCGGCGCTCGCCATACCCGCTGGCATCACCTGATGTGTGTGCGTGAGTGTGTGTGTGAGGCCGGCAGCTGTCAAAAAGTGGTGCCCTGGCTGCCGTCTGTAGCAAAAAGACTTTTCGGTGCGTGGTGTCGATCCACGGACCTAGGGGTTATGGGCCCCTCACGCTGACCTCTGCGCCACACCGAATTGAGTGAGGTGGGAACCATATCCTGAATTATCAGGCTAGGAAATTATATGTGCAGTACGAAGTGGCGCGTTCCCCCATCAGGGGGAAAGAAGGGGGTGGGTGGGAAGGGGCTGAGTCTGGGCGGCCGTTTTCTGTCTGCGTCTGGACACGCCTTCATCCCCGCCAAGGGAAGCGGGCGCATTTCCACCGCGCGCCTCATGATTGACGGCGCGTGGGTGCCCCCCACCTGCTTTCAAGACAAGTCTGAAAACTGAAACTGAGCTGTGGCGCTGGTTGCCCACAGCCCCAAGGTTTGCACTGCCGAGCTGAGGGAGGCGCAGCGCATGCGGCTGCAAACACCAGCCTCGCCACCCCGCTTTCACGAAGGGACGGCTACTAAGGGACGGCTACTGGCCAGGGCCCTTCCCTGCTGGGGTGGGCTACGGCAGCGTGCTGATTGCTGGGCGGCCCACAGTTGACGCGCATTGCGCTCAAGGAAGGAACCTCGCTGGCGCTCGCTGCGCTGGGTGGTCAACGTGCTGCCGCGCCCACCACCCGGAGGGCCCTGCCCGCCCCGGCCACCCTGTGGCTTGAGTTTTGGTACTGATTTGCCGTGTTTGCGGGTGGCCTGCCCCACGGGGTGGGCTACGCTGGACGGTTGATGCTCTGATAGAGTGTGCGCGCCCACAACATAAAAAAGAGTAAAAAGGGGACAAGCGCATGCCATTGACTGTGCCCCCGAGAGTGAGACCCCTGAGCCTGCGGCGCACCCCTTGGCCTTCCCTGTTCCCTCTCCCCGTCTCCTCGCACATACAGCAAGCCCGGCATCATCTCGGGGGCGTTTGAGAACTAACATCTGCGCTGTGCCCTGTGTAACAATCTCCCTCTTGCCAACTGTGCGCCCACTCCCCCCAGTGATTTTTTTGATTTCAGGATGATAAATACATTATTCCGCAGACGGATTTTGCGGTGAACGCGTTAATCGTTGACCACCCGTTGACCATTTCTCCTCTTACATAGGTAATTTGAAAACGTTTGCCGGATTCTATCCAGATGGCGGCTTGTCAGACTTCCAATCCACTGAATGAAGGCTGAGCTCAAGGTCAAAGTACAGCCGGAATACAGCCGAAAAGAAAAGAAACACCGCCTGCACGCCTTTGGCCTACCACATTCTCTAGCTGAGGTGTTGAGGTATGGTCTAGGGATTAAAACACCATCACACATCACACGACACGATGACGCACATCGCAAACGCACAAGCACACATGTGCCCCGTTCCCTCCCCCTCCTCCTCCTCCTCCTCCTCCTCTGCCCCCTCCGCGATTGCCCGCTGCCGCGGCGTCCAGACGTGCTTGCTACTTTGTCTTGGTCTAGCATCTAGGTCACCAGCACACATGCCGACACCGCACAAATGCACATGAATACGTAACCCACCTGCGTGCCCGCTCCCCCCCCCCCTCCTTCTCTCCCTCCTCGTCCATTGCCCCCTCCGCAATCGCCCGCGGCCGCAGCGTCCAAACGTGCTTGCTACTTTGTCTTGGTCTAGCTTCTAGGTCACCAGCACACATGCCGACACCGCACAAATGCACATGAATACGTAGCCCACCTGCGTTCCCGCTCCCCCCCTCCTCTTCCTCCTTCTCGTCTTCTGCCCCCTCTGCTATCGCCCGCGGCCGCGGCGTCCAGACGTGCTTGCTACTTTGTCTTGGTCTAGCTTCTAGGTCACCAGCACACATGCCGAGACATAACAAATGCACATGAAAACGTAACCCACCTGCGTGCCCGCTCCCCCCCTCCTCCCCTATCTCCTCCTCGTCCTCTGCCCCCTCTGCTATCGCCCGCGGCCGCGGCGTCCCATATGTGCCTCCTACTTTGTCTCGGTCTAGGGTGTAGGGGCAGCTTATAGGACGCCAGCACACATGGCGATACAGCATAACTGTAAATAAGTACCCCACCCACCCACCCTCCTCCTCTTCCTCCTCCTCCTCTGCCCCCTCCGCGATCGCTCGCGGCCGCAGCGTCCAGACGTGCTTGCTACTTTGTCTTGGTTTAGCCCCTAGGACACTAGCTTTGGCATGCAAATCAACGCCGCCAAGACAGAAGTGATGATTTTGCCAGCAGATTTTGACGCGGATCTGCCCACGTTTGCGCTGACTGGTGGTATAGTGAAGACCGTCTCTGCATTTAAGTATCTAGGGAGTTGGATAACCCAGAGTGGTGGTGTGGAAAAGGAGATCGGTGTGCGTGTCGGTCGCGCGCTGGGCGTGTTTGCGTCTTTTGATAAGATTTGGGCCAGCAAGAAGATGCAAGTGCAGTCTAAGATGCGGTTTACAACACTTTCGTGCTGCCCCACTTTCTGTACGGCTGCGAAACATGGGCCCCTACTAAAACACAACTGACTCGATTGGAGGTTGCCCACTCTAACTGCCTTCGTCGCATTCTGGGTGTGCGCCTGGTCGACCGGCACAGATTAACTTATATTCGGCAGGCGTGCGACACTGAGCCAATTGAGAGCCTTGTGGCAAAGCGATCAATGCAGTGGCTAGGCCATGTGATGCGCATGCCGGCTTCTCGTCTTCCTCGTGCGACTTTTGACTGCTCAATGGATGTGGCTCGGCAGCAAGGCCGGCCTCCAGCCTCCTCCCGACGCTATTTTCTTAAGCTACTGATTCAGCAGCTAGGCGAAACTAGTGGCACTCGTTCTGATTGGAAGACTTTTTCGGACACGGCGTTTGAGCGTGCTCAGGATAGGGTCGGGTGGAGAGCCGTGGTGTACGGTCCGGCTGCCCCTCAGGCGCCGGCCCCTCCACCACGGCGGTCAAGTAGATTGGCAAGCGCCACTTGACCCCCTATCCCCTAGAAGCAGTTAGGACCTATTTTGGAGGCGTCGCACAATAGCTCTCCTTTTTGCTCTGGGACTACACGTTGGCAGGCAGCCGGCTGGTGGCTACCGCCCCTCACAAGTAATTGTTAGGGCCAGAACTGGACTTGGGTCTAGGCGGTGGTACTAGGACTAGAGGTAGTCTTTGCTGGAAAGCCGATGTAACTGTAACTGTAACTGTACACTAGCATAACTGTACAGAAATACTCAACCCACCTGCGTGCCTGCTCCCCCCCTCCTCCTCTTCTTCCTCCTCCTCGTCTTGTGCCCCCTCTGCGATCGCCCCCGGCCGCAGCGTCCAGACATGCTTGCTACTTTGTCTTGGTCTAGGGTCTAGCCCCTAGGACACCAGCACACACGCCGGCACAGCATAACACTCACATACTCGCCCGACCCCCTCCTCCTCCTCCACCTCCTCCTCTGCTCCCTCTGCTATCGCCCGCAGCCGCGGCGTCCCGAATGTGCCCCCTACTTTCTCTCGGTCTAGGGTGCAAGGGGTAGCCTCTAGGACACCAGCACACATGCCGACACGACATAACACCCACCTGTATGCCCGACCACTTCCTCATCCTCCTCGTCCTCCTCCTCGTCCTCTGCCCCCTCTGCGATGGCCCGCGGCCGCAGCGTCCCGAAAATGCTTCCGCCGCCGCTCGACGCGGTCCTCACACTGCCAGCGGGGGAGTAGCCTGCCCCGGATGCCGCGCGGTTGTTCTTCCTGCGTGTGTTGTGTGTGTGTGTGTGTGTGTGTGCGTGTGTGCGCGTGGCGTGAGTGTGGCCGCAGCGTCCCAAACGTGCGTCCGCCTGCCGCTCGACGCGTTCCTCACACTGCCAGCGGGGGAGTAGCCTGCACCGGATGCCGCGCGGTTGTTCTTCCTGCGCGTGTGTGTGTGTGTGTGTGTGTGTGTGTGTGTGCGTGTGTGCGTGTATGTGTGTGTGTGTGTGGCGTGAGTATGGCCGCAGCGTCCCAAACGTGCGTCCGCCGCCGCTCGACGCGTTCCTCACACTGCCAGCGGGGGAGTAGCCTGCACCGGATGCCGCGCGGTTGTTCTTCCTGCGTGTGTTGTGTGTGTGTGTGTGTGTGTGTGCGCGTGGCGTGAGTGTGGCCGCAGCGTCCCAAACGTGCGTCCGCCTGCCGCTCGACGCGTTCCTCACACTGCCAGCGGGGGAGTAGCCTGCACCTGATGTCGCGCGGTTGTTCTTCCTGCGCGCGTGTGTGTGTGTGTGTGTGTGTGTGTGTGTGCGCGTGTGTGCGTGTATGTGTGTGTGTGTGGCGTGAGTATGGCCGCAGCGTCCCAAACGTGCGTCCGCCGCCGCTCGACGCGTTCCTCACACTGCCAGCGGGGGAGTAGCCTGCACCGGATGCCGCGCAGTTGTTCTTCCTGCGCGTGTGTGTGTGTGTGTGTGTGTGTGTGCGCGCGTGCGTGCATGTGTGTGTGTGTGTGTGTGTTTGTGTTTGTGTGTGTGTGTGTGTGTGTGTGTTTGTATGTGTGTGTAAGTGTGTATGTGTGTGTGTTTGTGTGTGTGTGTGCGCGCGTGTGTGTGTGTGTGTGTGAGGGGAGGGGTCCTCATACTGTTTGCGGGGGGTAGCCTGCGCCGGATGCCGCGCGGTTGTTCTTCCTGTGTGTGTGTGTGTGTGTGTGTATATGTGTGTGCGTGTGTGTATGCGTGTACGCGGGTTCAGTGTGGTTGTGTGTGACGTGTGTGTGGCGGGGGGGGGGGGGGGGGGGGCAGCGGAGAGGGGGGAGAGGGAGAGAAAAGATAAAGAGAAGCAAGAGACAGAGAGCAACACAAATACATACCCACCCCCACCCACCCCCACCCACCTGCGTGACGCGAGCCGTGACGCGATGCTCGAACCCCCTGGCGTCGTCCGCTCCCACAGGCACAGCGTGCCCTCGCGCGCGGCAGACAGCAGGCATGTGCCGTCCGCTGAGAAGGAGAGGCAGGTGACGATGTCGCCGTGGCCTTGGGTGACAGCAAGAACGGTTCCATCGACCTGTGCATGAGCGGTTGAGATAGTTGGGGGAGACAATGGGAGGGAGAGAGAGGCAGAGAGAGAGAGAGAGAAAGAGGGCGGGAACGAGAGGCAGAGAGAAAGAGAGAGAGAGAGTGACAGTGTGTGTGTGTGTGTGTGTTCGTGTGTTTGTGCGTGAAAGGAGAGGCAGGTTACGATGTCGCCGTGGCCACGCAGGTGGGCGACGGCAAGGACGGTCCCATCGACCTGTGTGCGTGATTGTGAGTGGTCGATTTTACGGTACATCGGACGCTGGTTGGACGCCTTTCATGGGGCATTGTGTGTGAGAAAGAGAGGAGGACAGAGATACAGAGTGAGAGAGAGGGGCGTGCGTGTGTGTGCGTGTGTCTGTGTGTGTGTGTGTGCATGTGTGTGTGTGTGTGTTGAAGGAGAGGCACGTGGCATGCAGCAACAGCAGTAGAAATAGCACCAGCACCAGCACCACCCACCAGACTCGTGAGCACAATCATGCCGTCGCGCGAGCCGCTCGCGACGAGCTTGCTGGGCATCGAAACCGCGAGGCACTCCACCGGGCTCGCATGCTGGTTGTGGGACCACGCCTGCTCTGCGGTGAACCCAAGAGTCCAGCGCTGCAGCGACCCGTCAGCGTAGCCCAACACGGCCGCGCGCCCGCCAGGCAGCACCTGCGTGCATGTGTGGTGTGTGGGGGTTGTGTGTGTGTGTGCTTGCGTGTGCCTGCTCAGCGGGAAACTCAAGAGAACAGCGCTGCAGCGATCCTGCTGCGTAGCCCAACACGGCCGCGCGCCCGCCAGGCAGCACCTGCGTGTGTGCGTGGTGTGTGTGTCTGTGTGTGTCTGTGCGTGTGTACATGTGTGTGTGTGTACATGCATGCATGTTTGCACATGTGTGTGTGAGAGAGCTGGACAGCCATGCACTGCCAGGCGGGGACCGTTCCAGTCAGCGCCAGTCGGCTCTGCTGGCTTGACTGGCCACAAGGCCACTACTGTGACCCTGAGGAAGGTCCTCTCCTATATGCTCCTTGCCAGACCTGTCTCTCAGAGACCGCTGTTTGGGGTAGTCTAGCCGGCGGGAGCGGTAGTCTATCGGCCGGGAGCCGGCGGTACTCTAGTACTTAAGTGTGCTGGAGTATCGGCGGGTGTCTCTAGTAGAAGAGTAGCCTGCTTAGCTGGAAACCCCGTGTTACTGTTACTGTGTTACTGTGTGTGTGTTGTGTGTGTGTGTGGGTGTGTGTGTGTGGGTGTGCATGTGTGCGCGTGTGTGCGTGTTTGTGTTTGTGGCAAGGAGCGCGTGCCTGTGTGTCTGCACGAGCGTGCGCACACACACCCACCTCGCACTTGGACAAGCTCTGGCTGTTGTGTGTGTGCGTGTTTGTGTGCGCGTGCGTGTGTGGATGTTTTTTGCACATGTGTGTGTGTGTGTGTGTGTGTGTGTGTGTGTGTGTGTGCTCTCGTGAATACACGTGTGCACGTGCATGTACGTGTGGAGAGAAGCGCGTGCGCGTGCCTGTGCGTGCCTGTGCGTGCGGATGTGCATGCGTGCGTGAGTGTGCTTGCGTCCGTGCGTGCGTGTGTGCGTGTGTGTGTGTATGTGTGTGTGCGTGTGTGTGCGCGTGTGTGTGTGTGTGTGTGTGTGTGCGCGCACTTGCGCGGGGTGCGTGCGTGCGTGGGCACCCACCTCGCACTTGGCGAGGCTCTTGCTGTTGTGTGCGCGTGTGTGTATGTTTGTGTGCGTGTGCATGTGCGGATGGGTGTGCACATGTGTGGGTGTGCGCGTGTGTGGGTGTGTGTGGGTGTGTGCTTGCATGTATGCACAGTGTGCTCGCGTGTATGCACGTGTGCGCATGCTTGTGTCTGCGCTTGCACGCACACACACACACACACACACACACACCTCGCACTTGGACAGGCTCTGGCTGTTGTGGCTGAGCACATCGCACAGGCCCTTGTTGTCGAGGTACCACAGGTAGCCGCGGCCAGCAGAGTCCAGCGTGTATGCACGCGTGCAGTCTGGTGTGAGGCCGCACGCGATAATTGGGTGACGGTGCGCCTGCATGGGGGGTGAGTTAAGTAGTTTGGGGTTTTGGGTGTGCAGGTTTTGGGTTTCGGGTTCTGGTTCAGGGTTCAAGGTTTCGGGTTTCGGGTTCAGGGTTCAGGGTTCAGGGTGCAGATGCAAAGAGTGTGTACGCACGCGTGCAGTCGGGTGTGAGGCCACATGAGACAACCGGGTGGCAGTGCGCCTGTATGGGGGGGTGGGTGATGTAGTTTGGGGGTCGGGGTTTAGGATTTTAGGGTGCGGGGTTTAGGGTGCAGGGTTGGGCTGGTCACAGTGTGTGCGCGCGCGTTCAGTCTGGTGTGAGGCCACATGCGATAACAGGGTGGCAATGTGCCTACATGGGTGTGTGTGGTGGGTGGGGGGGGGTTACTTTTGGGTGAGGAGAGAGCTCGTAAGACTGGGCAGAGTCGAGCGTGTACGCGCGCGTGCAGTCGGACGTGAGTCCACATGAGATAACCGGGTGGCGGTGCGCCTGCATGGGGGGTGGGTGTAGTAGTGTTGGGTTTAGGGTGTGCAGGTTTTGGGTTTAGGGTTCAGGGTTCAGGGGTTAGGGTGCAGATGCAAAGAGCGTGTACGCGTGCGTTCAGTCTGGTGTGAGGCCACACGCGATAACAGGGTGGCGATGGGCCTGCATGGAAGAGTGGGTGTAGTAATGTTGGGTTTAGGGTGTGCAGGTTTTGGGTTTAGGGTTTAGGGCTCAGGGTTGAGGGTTGAGGGTTGAGGGTTGAGGGTTGAAAGTTGAGGGCTGAGGGTGCATATGCAAAGAGTGTGTACGCGCGCGTGCAGTCAGACGTGAGCCCACATGCGACGACCGGGTGGCGGTGCGCCTGCAGTGGTGTGTGTGTGTGTTGGGTTTAGGGCTTAGGGTGCGGGGGTTTCGGGTTTTCGGTTTAGGGTTCGGGGTGCAGATGCAAAGAGCGTGTACGCGTGCGTGCAGTCGGGCATGAGGCCACACGCGACAACAGGGTGGCGATGCGCCTAAATGGGGTGGGTGGGTGTAGCAGATTTGGGTTAGGGTGTGCAGGTTTTGGGCTTTGAGGTTTAGGGTTCAGGGTTCAGGGGTTGGGGTGCAGATGCAAAGAGTGTGTACGCGCGCATGCAGTCGTGCGTGAGACCACATACAACAGCCGAGTGGCAAGGCGCCTGCATGGGAAGTGCGTTAAATAGTTGAGGGTTGAGGGTTGAGGGTTTAGGGTTCAGGGTTTAGGGTGCAGGGTGCAGGATGCAGGGGTCAGCAGGTTGCAGTTTGTACGCACGCGTGTGGTGGTTTTCTATTGAACCCCTAGGTGGATAGAAAACTGGAGTTTCTGTTGAATGAGACTTTCCAAGCGTGAAGTGAGATTTACAGAAGCCTCTTATGGTGCTAGCACCCCAAGTTTCCTATCCGTCTTCTTGGGTCGCTAGCACCGCTCCTTTTCTCAGTCAGTTTGCGGCTTCACGTTCCTTTGGCAGCCTTTTGGATACTACCCACCCACCCTGCTGACAGGTGGTCTACATTGTGCATTTTCAAGGAGTTGGGCTTCTACGTTCTGGTTTTCAGAGTTGGAGAGTTAAGGAGAGTGGTGCTTAGCTGCAGAGTCCGGCCGCTCAACATTGGTCGTGGATGGTCATGTCACAAGCAATTTTTGGCATGGTCACCATCTGCGGCCGGTGGTGGTCTGGCTCTGCCCCGAGCCGTGACCTCCGTGGTCACGCGTGACTGTAATCAATCGAACACTACTAAAAGGCTGAGACAGAAACAGTCAGGCGTGATACCACATGTGACGACCGGGTGGCGGTGCGCCTGCATGAGAGGGGGAGAGAGGGGGGGGTCAGGGTTTGAGGT
>VFSX01000289.1:165000-167500 GCA_016618255.1 Chlamydomonas sp. UWO 241
GGTGGTGCACCAGCGGCGTGTGCCCCAGTGCTTTGGTTTCGGGATTTTGATTTTTGATTTTCTGGAGTCATGGCTGAAATTGACTTGAACATCCGGCCCCATGGCAAACCCCATATCTGGCTCCAAGCGCCCTTAAAAACAACACTGGTGGACCCACGGGGGGATCAGAAAACAAGAAAATTGCAGGCACGCCTAAAGTCCATCTCCTTGCAGTGTACGTTCCAAATCAATCAGATTTTTTGAATTTGGACACCTACGGGCCGAGATATGAGGGTCCAAAGTTGGGGTGGGTGGGCGGGTAGGTCGGGGGGGCGGCAAACTAAATATAGGGGGTCCAGAACTTTCTTTCCAGTGGACAGATTTCAACGGGAAGACCACCATTGGAACCGCCTTGATGAGAGGAGCAGGAATCCACTGTCAGCAGGGACCTTGTTGTAATAGGGTGGGGGTCCCCACCTTCTCAATGCCATACCCCTACGCGTGCTCCCTACGATGCATGAAGTGCCCACCTATGGGTTTGAGCAACCTTCACGGATTGAGATGGGACCGATGCCATCTGAATCTCCTTGGAGAGAACAGCAAAACATCTCAGCAGAGTCAACCCTGTTTCTGCCTGGAAAGTGTGAACTGCGCCAGTCGGCTCTGCCGGCTTGACTGGCCACAAGGCCACTACTGTGACCCTGAGGAAGGTCCTCTCCTATATGCTCCTTGCCAGACATGTCTCTCAGAGACCGCTGTTTGGGGTAGTCTAGCCGGCGGAAGCGGTAGTCTATCGGCTGGGAGCCGGCGGTACTCTAGTACTTAAGTGTGCTGGAGTATCGGCGGGTGTCTAGTAGAAGAGTAGCCTGCTTAGCTGGAAACCCCGTGTTACTGTTACTGGGGGGTCCACACTCCTTGGTGCCCGCCGACTAAGCCATGGTATGGCTAGATTTGAGGGGTGATTTTGGCCATCTGCCGGCTTAATAGGCATTGCGATGGATGGCCTTTACTGTAAGGAAGCCATACCCATTGGTCCCGGCTCCATGCATGGCGTAGTCAGTGAGATAGGGTGGGTGGGTGGGTCAGACCCCCCCAAAACGTTCTACCCTGCCTGCACAAATTATCTTTCTTGCCCCCCCCCCCCCCCCCTGGGTGGACCCTACACACACAAAAAAACCAAACCCGCACCACCCTAAACCATCAAAAACAAAACCCTGCCGGAGCATCGGGTCGCCCTAAACGTTCCAACCTAACCGCAACAGAAGGGCGCCTCATGCTGGTGCCGGAGGGGCGGGGGCTTCACCCGAAACCCCTTAAGGGTTTAGAAACCTGCCGTTTGGCACAAAACCCCATTTTCAGGGGCATTTTCAAGGGCACAGAACCTCCCTAAGGTTTGAGGGCGTAGAAAAGGAAACAACTTTCAACCTCAGCGCAGCAGGAGATCGCCGGCGGAACACAGCACCATGCCGGTTTCCAGGGGCACCGACGCCCCAACCCCATAAGCCCTGCCCTGGGGCACTAAACCCCCCAGACACTCAAACTGTCCTCACACCCCAAAGCGACAAAACCCTGCAACCTCACCGCAGCAGGAGGCGGGGGACACAGCAGGAGGCGGGGGACAGCAGGAGGGGCGGGGGACAGCAGGAGGCGCGGGACAGCAGGAGGCGGGGGAAAGCCCCATGCCGGTGCCGAGGGACAATACACAAGACCCCTTAACCCTGCCCTGGGGTCCCTGCACTTAAGCCTCCCGAACCCTAAAACTCGCTTCAAAACCATGCGACCTCACCGCAGCAGGAGGTCGCCGGCGGGGCACAGCACCATGCCGGTGCCGAGGGGCGACGCTGAGCCCTACACCCTCCACCCTCCTTAACCCCAAGCCGACTGAAAACCCGATACCCTCCCAACCGCACCACAGCAGGACACCAGCGGTGGACAGCACCATGCCGGTGCCGGGGGGCGCCACACACCCAACCCCACAAACCCTGTCCTAGGACACCACCACCCCCCTAGACCCTCCAACCCCCAAACGACAAAACCCTGCAACCTCACCGCAACAGGAGGACACCAGCGGTGGACAGCACCATGCCGGTGCCAAGGGGTACCAACCCCCCAACCCCATAACCCCTGCCCTAGGGCACTTAACCCCCCCAGACCCTCAAACTGTCCTCACACCCCAAAGCGACAAAACCCTGCAACCTCACTGCAGCAGGAGGCGGGGGACAGCAGGAGGCGGGGGACAGCAGCAGGGGCGGGGGACAGCAGGAGGCGGGGGACAGCAGGAGGCGGGGGAAAGCCCCATGCCGGTGGCGAGGGACAATACACAAGACCTCTTAACCCTGCCCTGGGGTCCCTGCACTTAAGCCCCCCGAACCCTAAAACCCGCTTTAAAACCATGCGACCTCACCGCAGCAGGAGGTCGCCGGCGGGGGACAGCACCATGCCGGTGAGGAGGGGGGACTCAAAACTGCCTTGGTAGGGCACAAAACCAGAATTCCTTAACCCTAAACCCTCAAACCCCATT
>VFSX01000289.1:172500-177500 GCA_016618255.1 Chlamydomonas sp. UWO 241
AGCGCTGTCGCTGCAACATCGCGGGACGCTGCCCCCCACACGCGTGGAGGTGTTGCTTGCAGGGATGCCTCCTCAGCTGCCTCAGCTACCTCCTAGTGCTGTTCAACGAGAGTAGGGAGTACTAGTAGTAGTGGGCACA
Source organism: Chlamydomonas sp. UWO 241 (assembly GCA_016618255.1). Lineage (NCBI taxonomy): Eukaryota > Viridiplantae > Chlorophyta > Chlorophyceae > Chlamydomonadales > Chlamydomonadaceae > Chlamydomonas > Chlamydomonas priscui. The sequence goes on from VFSX01000289.1 coordinate 172,640, forward strand.
GCAGGTCGGGGTCAATGGGGTCACAGATCTGGAGCACTCCTCTGCCAACCCCGCAGAGCTCGAGCAGACAACCGCTATACAGTGCGCAGCTAGTGGATGGCGTCGCTATCCAATCCGATCCAACAAAGTGTGGTGGAAACACTTTGCGCATTGATATTATGTAAACGTCCCTGGTGCCTCCGGCATTTTGCAATTTACGCCGCTTGGAGGACTTGATTTTTGCGATTTAATTCGTGGCTTACGGGAGGGGTTCGAAACAATAATGAAACAGCTCGCAGTGATTCCCCTGCGAGTCGTATACCGCTCCGAGCCGGATTTCCCATTTCCCAGAAAACCACCCCACACTAAGTGTGTGAGGGCGTGGAGCGATGCGTTGGAAAGCTCTCGCCGAGAGCAGCACAACGGCATGCGTTGCGTGGGCACCCGCTGTGTATTGTGCCTGGTATGAGCGGTCAAAGTTGCTGGAGCCGGCAAAAAAACTAATTACTAAAATCCGTCCCAGGGACCACTGGTTGTTTGCTGAAGCCCACGTTTGCGCAGAGTTGCAATCAGCCGTGCAGTTGAAGAAGCCAGGCGCACGACCCCGGCATAAAAGGTATTCTACAGCGCGCAAACCCGGAATGAGTTGAGTGCTGGAGCGCGCACACCCGGAATGAGTTGAGTTATGGAGCGCGCATACCCGGAATAAGTGGAGTCCCAGGGCGGGCTAAGTTGAGTTATAGAGCGCACTTACCCGGAATAGGTGGACATCTAGAGCGCGCAAACACGGAATAAGTGGACTTCTAGGGCGCGCAAACCCGGAATAAGTGGAGTCCCAGAGCGCGTAAACGCGGAATAAGTGGACATATAGAGCGCGCAAACCCGGCATACGTGCAGTTCTGGAGCGCGCAAACCCGGAATCAGTGGACTTCTAGGGCGCGCAAACCCGGAATAAGTGGACTTGTAGGGCGCGCAAACCCGGAATCAGTGAAGGTCTAGAGCGCGCAAACCCAGAATAGGTGTGCTTCTAGGTCGCGCAAACCCGGAATCAGTGGACTTGTAGGGCGCGCAAACCCGGAATCAGTTGACTTCTAGGGCGCGCAAACCCGGAATCAGTGGACTTGTCGGGCGCGCAAACCCGGAATCAGTGAAGTTCTAGGGCGCACAAACCCGGAATCAGTGGAGGTCAAGGGCGCGCAATCCCGGAATCAGTGGACTTCTAGGGCGCGCAAACCCGGAATCAGTGCAGTTCTGGAGCACGCAAACCCGGGTCTGGTCACCACGAGACACCTCGCCAGATCTCGCCAGCTGCCGTATTTACTTCTCTATCTCCTGTGCTGCGCCTCTGCAGGAGGGGCCCTGTTTCCAGTGTTTGTTATCGATGTTGCAGCGGGAAAGGTGGGCGGCACGCCGATGAGCGCATACCACGCTAAGACCACGCGCATGCGTATAGGCATTAACGCGGCCTGGGATGGACTCATGGGGTAGGGGGAGGTGCCGGTCAGCGCGGTCTTCGAGCATAGACATGGCATCTTGCCGCTCTCGGTCCCTGCCCTGGCGAGCCCCCCCAGGAGGAATGAGGAGCCCGCATATACATCTGGTGGCGTGTGCGGGAGGCTGCTAGGCTGTTTAGGGCGTGCAACGTCCGGGGGAGGGGTGCTGTTACGACCCGAAACATGCCAGCACTCGGCGTGCCTACGCCAAGGCGGCAGGGGGGAACAATGCATGCACGCTGTTCACCTAGAGCGGCCGAATTGTGGCCAAGCGTTTGGGGGTTTTGCCTCGCGTGGCCCGAATGAGGGATGTTGCGTGTGCCCATGCGTCTGCATGTGTTGTGTGCTCATGCGTGTGTGTGTGTGCGTGTGCATGTGTGGGCGTGCGTATGCATGTGCGTGTGCGTGTGCCCATGCATCTTTGTGCGTGCGTGTGCTTGGACAGATGTTGAAATCCTCCTGTGGCATGGCTCGACCCCTGATCAGGGCTAGTCCCAGAGCGAAAACCCGGAATCAGTGGACTTCTAGGGCGCGCAAACCCGGAATCAGTGGACTTCTAGGGCGCGCAAACCCGGAATCAATCGACTTCTAGGGCGCGCAAACCTGGAATCAGTGGACTTGTAGGGCGCGCAAACCCGGAATCAGTGAAGGTCTAGAGCGCGCAAACCCGGAATCAGTGGACTTGTAGGGCGCGCAAACCCGGAATCAGTGGACTCGCAGGGCGCACAAACCCGGAATCAGTAAAGCTTTAAGGCGCGCAAATCCGGAATGTGTGAAGTCCCAGGGCGTTCAAAACCGGACTGGGTGGAGTTCTAGAGCGCGCAAACCATGAATTTCACTTCCTTTTTTTTTAATGTGTAACGCAGTTTTTATCAACATTTCTACAACACAAGTGCAGAGAGTCCCTCACAATCAACTGGTGTGTTTGAAGGGGAAGTGGCGCCACACGCGCGTGGTGGCGGGTGCAGTGTGGTCGCTGAGTAGAGCGCTGCGGCGGGTGCCGTGTTTGGCCGCTTTCGGGTGGTTGGGGGTGGGCCTTCTTGGTCCCTTCATGGTCCTGGCTTTACAGCCGGTCATACCTGGGGTCTGCCTCTGGCTGCTTCAGGGCTGAGTGTGGTGCCTGGCTTGCGGTGCTGCTTGCTTGGCGCCCACCACCTAGTGTGGGTGGCGCTGCTGTGGGCTACTTTTGTAGCTTGACCTTTTTGGTGGGCCTTGTGCCTGCTGTCTGATCCTGCTGGAACTTTGGAACTGATTGTGACCGCCGGCCTGTGATTTTAAAACCCTCTTGTGTGTCTCTTGTGCATCATCTCATCATCATGTGTCCCGCTGGAGCTTTGGAGCCGAACGTGTGACCGCCGGCAGTGGATTGTAAAACTCTCATCATCAAACTTCATCAACAACAAAAAACTTCATATACCGTGGGCTACCTTTGATGATGAGTTTTTACAATCCACTTTCTGGCGGGCACGCGTTCGGTTCCAAAGCTCCAGCAGGACTTAAAGGAAGCAGTCCTGAAGACCTGCCAACAGAAAAAGGGGGGATGCCCCACGGAAGCGCCACCCACACGCGGTGGCGGGCACCAAGCAAGCAGCACCACAGTGCAGGCTCCACACTCAACCCCTCCAGGAAACGGATGGCGGGCCCAAGGTATAAAACCATGAAGGGACCAAAAAGCCCACCCTCAACCCACCGGAAGCGGGGCCGTTGTGCACACCCGCCGCAGCACTCTGCTCAGCTACCACATCACAACCCGCCAGCGCACGCATGTGGCGCCACCTCCCCTCAAAAGAAACCATCCTCTCAGGGATCTAGGACGTCTTGTTCAGAGTGAGCCCGCCGTCCACTACTCCAACAAAGGGGTGGGTCGGGCCCACCACACCCGCCCACCCGCGCGGCATCCCGCCGCCCTCAGCAAAGGACGCCAGCGCGTCCCACAGATCCATCGTCGCCAGCTCCCCCGCCCGCTCAACCGCCACCGAGCGAGCAGGGGGCTGCACACCATCACGCGGGCACGTAATGCGCCACAAGTGGCGGCGGCCTCGCTCCATGGCGTCCACCACGAGCGCTGCCACCACCGCCCACACACCAGCACGCACCCCAGCGGGAGGCTGCTGCAGCCACACCTGGCAGCACGTGATGACCGGCGTAGGAGCAGGGAGGGCAGCAGCAGCCGCCACCACCACCGCCTCCGCCACCGGGCACCCCCAGAAGCTGTGCGCACGCCACGCCGTCGCCGGCGGCCCGTCCTCATCACGGCACCGCCACCCGCAGGGGCACTCGGGCACGCCTAGTGCAGCCTGCTTGTGAAAACCACTCACCCACAGCCGCCAGATGGGCTCCTTGCGAGCGTTGAGGAGCGGCATCCGCCACAGTGTCGGCACCGCCGCCTCCAAGCCGCGCAGCCCCGCGAAGACCTGCGCGTCGGTCGCGCGGGGGCCCCCGTGCGGCCCGTGGTCCAGCGCCAGAGCCGCCTCCACCGTGGCTGCCCGCCGCACTCGCCGCTCGTCCACAACCGCCCGCAGTTGAAGCGCCACCGCCAGCTTGCACGCTACCTTTGTAGCTTTACCTTTCTTTGGTGGGCCTCGTGCCTGCTCTCTTAAGTCCCGCTGGAGCTTTGGAACCGAACGTGTGACCGCCGGCAGTGGACTGTAAAACTCTCATCATCATATGTGTCAACTGGGCTTAAAAAAACTCCCCCACACTTTTCGTGCACTTTGCTTCGTATTGATCACTCTGCGCCAACGCCGTGTCTGCGGCGATGGCCTGTCGCTGGGCGCTGCGCCTCGGGCAAGGCTCGCTGCAACTCCAGCAGCCTGCGGCGCTAGCGCTGCAGATCGAGAGCGTGTCGGCAGTGGGAGTCAGTGGTCGCCGTTGCCTCTCTGGTGCTGCATCGCGTGGCGCGTCGCACGGCCTGCCATGCCACTGGGGCTGGCTGATGTGTGCGGGTGCCGCCGGTGGCTTCGGGCTGCAGGCGATGGCTGCGAGCTGGGGCGTGCACCAACCAACGACGGCGCTGGCAGAGGGCGTGCCTCCCGCCCTCCTGGATGAGGCTGACCGCCTGAAGCGCCTGCACGACTGGCTGAAGGCCAGCGGCGCGGACATGAGCCTGGTGGAGGTCAGGCAGAGCCAGGTGGGGAGCGATGGCAGCCATGCAGGGCGTGCATGGAGCACGACATATGCCCTTGATGGTGCTCGCATGGCGCACTCAACGGCGCGCTTGTGACCGGCAAGACAGACGCTCAAGCGCTGCACCCCTCACTCCCTTCAGTGCACCATGGGAGGCACGGCTCAGGCCTGCGAGGGCCCGGGCCTGCGGCGTGTGTGAACTCCGACTCAAAGCAGCTCGAGCGCTGCACCACACACACACACACACATACATCCACATCCAC
>VFSX01000289.1:182500-225913 GCA_016618255.1 Chlamydomonas sp. UWO 241
CCCTAGCGCCGAGCTGCCACATGTCTCACGAACAAGAGCCATGGCGACCACCACCACGACCACCTGCCAGACCCCATTTTCACTAGCCCCGCTTCCAAACCAACTAAACTCCAACTCCGCATGCGCAGCTGCGCCTGTACCGCGGTGCTGGCGAGGCGCCCCGCGATGCGCTGCGCATCTCTTGCGGCGACAACTTGAACTTACCGCGCATCGCCTACCGCGACAAATTGAACGGCCAGCGCCGCCTCGACCACACGCTCAAGCCCCACTGCTCGCCCAACTCACTAGCTTGACTTACCCAGCAAACACTACCCGCCGTGCAGCTGCGCCTGTGCCGCGGTGCTGGCGCGTCGCCTGGCAACGAGCTGCGCATCTCTTGCGGCCACAACACGAATGAGTCGCGCATCGCCTACCGCGACAAATTGAACGGCCAGCGCCGCCACGACCACCAGCTTAAGCCCCATTGACTCGCCCTGCTGACTAGCCCGACCAACCTAACAAACACCATCCCTGACTGCGACACAGCTGCGTCTGTACCGTGGTGCCTGCGCGTCGCCCGGAGACGAGCTGCGCATCTCTATGGCAACAGTTCGATCATCCAGCACCGCCACGACCACACGCCCAAGCCCCACCAACTCGCCCAACTCACTAGCCCGACTTACCCAGCAAACACCACCCACCGTGCAGCTGCGACAGTACCGCGGTGCTGGCGTGCGCCCGGCGACGAGCTGAGATACATCTCGTACCACGACAACACGAACGAGTCGTGCATCTCCTACCGCGACAAATTGAACGACCAGCGCCGTCATGACCACCAGCTCAAGCCCCACTGACTCGCCCTACTCACTAGCCCGACCAACCTAACAAACACACCACCCCTGGCCGCTGCACAGCTGCGACTGTACCGCGGTGCTGGCGCGTCGCCCGGCGACGAGCTGCGCATCTCCTACGGCGACAAGTCGAACGAGGAGCTGCTGCTGCTGTACGGCTTTGCTGTCCAGGGCAACCCGCACGACCACATCATGGTGCACGTGCCGCTGCCGCCGTCGAGCATGTGGGACGAGGCGAGTTGGCAGTGACAGCCTACAACTGATGTTTGAGTGTTAAAACGCATCACAACATGCATGAGGCTGCGATGCCACGCGCATGCTGATCACATCATAAAGCACGTGCCGCTGCCGCCGTCGAGCATGTGGGACGAGGCGAGTTGGCTGGGCTAAGACAACTGATCAAAATTACATGGATCACACGAGTTGGGCGCAACACAGGGTGACGTGCTTGGGTTACGCGACGTGCCACCATCCTGCCGCGCACCCCCTGTGCGCGAGCAAACCCCCACACTGTCGCGCTGCTGCGATCCACACTCTCTCTCTCTCTCTTCTCGCTTATCTCTCTCTCTCTCTCTCTCTTCTATCTCTCCCTCTCTGTTTTCTCCTTCTTCTCTCTCTCTTCTTTCCCTCCGTCTCCTACAGACATGTGCACACACACACATACACACACACAGGTCATGCACGCGCGCGTCGCGCTCATCCGCTCCCCCGGCCACTGTCTTTCTCTCTATGTCCAAGCTGTGTCCCTCTCTTCTGTCTTTATATACCTCGGTCTGTCTCTGTCCCTGTCTCCTTTCTCTCTTCGATCTTCCCTCTCTTCTCTCCCTTCTCTATTTTCTCTGTTCTCTCTCTCTCTCTCTCTCTCTCCACCTTTCACACATACAAACACAGGTCATGCACGCGCGCGTCGCACTCCTCCGCTCCGCCGGCCACGACCTCCAGTTCTTCCTTCCGTCCCCCTTCCCGCTCGCCAAGGGTGCTGCTGGCTCGGTCCCCAAGGGTGGCTCGGCCTCCCCAGCGGGAGCGGGGGCAGGGGTACCGCGCGGCCTGCTCCAGACGCTCGAGGTGTGTGCGTGTGTGTGTGTGTGTGTTTGTGTCTTTGTGTGTCGCCATTGGCCCGCAATCGTCCCTTTCCCCCACTGATTTTCGAATGAGGTTGCTCACCCTCATGATGGCGCACGGTTGGTCACCCGCCTCAAAACGGACTCCCCTCGATGAGGACCCCAAACAACCCATATATGGGCCTGTCGTTCAGAGTTATTTGTAACAATCTCTCTCTCTCTTTGTCTGTATGTGCGTGTGTGAATGCGGTGGCTGAATCGCCCACTGGGTTGGCCCCTACCACCTCTGCACCTGCGCCTGTCGCTGCACCCTCGCCCACACTCACATGACCACGCCGCATGCGTGCACACATGCGCAGGTGTTTGTGCTGACGCCGGCCGAACTGACGCAGAGGCTCGAGGCACTGAAGGTGTGTGTGGCGGTGTGAAGAGGGTGGGGGTGGGGGGGGACGCCGGCCGAGCTGGCGCAGAGGCTCGAGGCGCTCCAGGTGTGTGTGACGGTGTGAAGAGGGGGGGGTGGGGGGGTGGCGGACGGCAGCCGAGCTGGCGCAGAGGCTCGAGGCGCTACAGGTGTGGGAGGCGGTGTGGGGAGGTTCTGAGAGTGTGGCAACATTCGACGGGCATCGCTTGGTGGCAGTGTTTGGTGCTTGTGAGCAGTCTCGGACTGTGCTGGCGCAGAGGCTTGGGGCGCTGCGGGCGGGCACACACATTCCCCACACACAGCGCCCCACACACGGTGGCCACCAGAGCGTCATCAGAGCGCCATCAGAGTGCAACCAGAGGACCATCAGAGTGCCACCCGAGCGCCACCAGAGCGCCACCAGAGCGCCACCAGAGCAGTGTCAGAGCAGCAGCAAAGCACCGTCAGAGCACCATCAGTGCGCCATCAGAGCTCCACTAGAGTGTCATCAGAGCGCTGATAAGGGGTTTTAGGGTTTAGGGCTTAAGGCGCTGTCTGAGCGCCACCAGGGCGCCATCAGAAGCACCCAACATCGTAGAATCCATCGACTACCCCCCTCACCCCCACCCCCCACCCCCTGAATGCAGTGAGCATATGCGGAGCGGCCGTCTGATTGAGACGCAGAGCTGCTACAGCCAGTTGACCTTGCGGACATGAAGTGACAGCACACACACACACACACATGTACACACACATTAACACACACACACAAACGCACACACACACTCCTCTGGCAGCGTGCGTCTGCGGGGCGGCCGGCTGACGGAGACGCAGAGCTGCTACAGCCAGTTGACCTTGCGGACATCAAGCGGCAGCGCGCGCGCATGGGCGCGCAGGAGCTTGCTGATTCAGCCGACCGGGTGAGAAGAAGGAGCCGGCGTCTGTTGGAAACACGCACACACACAACCAACCAACCAACCACCCAACCAAGCGTTACCTGAGGCCGTCCGCATGCAACGGCAACACCTGTACTACTACCACGACACACGCACACGCACACAACACGCGCGCACGCACGGCACACATGCATGCATGCACCCACACTCCCCCATTTGCAGCTGGCATGGGCACACACACACACACACACGCCCACCCACCCACCCACTCACACTCACACGTTGCAGCTCGGCGTGCGCATGGGCGCGGTCGCAGCCGGCGTCAAGATTCTCGAGCATCGAGTAGAGGAGCTCGAGAGTGCGCCTCAAGCAGCGGGTGGGTGGCAGCTGCCTGCCAGATGCCTGATAGCTGCCTGATAGCTGCCTGATAGCTGCCTGCCAGCTGCTTAGACCGTGTTTTCTGAGGGGGGGGAGAGGGGGCAGGAGAGCACGCGCATCAAGCAGCGGTTGGGTGCCTGCCAGCTGCCTGCCAGCTGCCTGCCATCGTCTAGACCTTGATCTCTGAGAGGAGGGAGGGGGATTGAGGGGGGGGGGGGGCAGCGCGCCCCAAGCAGCGTGTGTGCATGCCTGCCAGCTGCCTGCCAGCTGCCTGCCAGCTGTCTGCCAGCTGCTAGACCTTGATCTTTGAGAGGAGGGAGGGGGTGGCAGGAAAGCACGCGCCAAGCAGCGGGTGGGTGCCTGCCAGCTGCCTGCCAGCTGCTTTGACTGTGTTTGGAGTGGGGGGGGGGGGCAAAGGGCGCCATAGTGCAGCAGCGGGTGCTGTTACCGTGTGCGCTCTGCAGGGGTGGGGGTGGGGGGGCAGGAGTGCAGTGCGGCACGGAGAGGTGGCGGCAACGGGTCTGGGTCTGCTGCTTTGTTCAAAGGCGCAGTTGGGGATGGTCTGGCACGCTTGGCACCCTCCCATGAACACACGCACACACACACACACACACACACACGCACGCACACACGCACACACACACACACTGCAGGCAGGCAGCGGCGGCGGGTCCGGCTCACTTGAGGAGGATGACGCACTCCTCGCGCAATGGGCGTCCGAGCCGCACACGGCGGCAGCGGCGCTGCCACACCCACACACAACCAACCAACCAACCAAGCGTTACATGAGGCCGTCCGCATGCACCGGCAATGCCTGTACTACTAACAGCAGTACACCCCGGCAATTTTTACGAGGTCTGACCCGTGCACTGGGATGTCTTTCGAATAGCGGGTGACCGACCAGCGCCTGAATCGAGTGGATAGTATCCTTGGTTTGGGGGGGTCGGGGGGTTGCCTCTGAGGCACTGGCATCTAACTAAAGGCTTGCTGACTGAAGGCTTTCTGACTGTGACCACCATCATCATCATTATCTACTTTGTTGGCTGGCTGCTCCCGCATTGGCTGCCATCTCTCTGCAAATACCATTCCACAGGCGTGGGAACCTCGCGAGGGTGAGCCACCCGGGAGGCCGCCTGCGGGCTAGTATCACAGCAAGCTCGGGGACGGTCTTCAGCTGGGACTCCGGTGGGGACTCGGCGTACTCCTTCTTGGCCTTGTCAAACTGCGTTGTGACGGCAGTCTTGAACACGTAGGAGTCGAAAATGTCTTCTCTCGGTAGGAGGTGATGACCCCACCTTGGTAGGGTATCACGTCTGGTCGTCGGTGCATGAAGAGGGCGGCGGTGGCTGGGAACATGGGTTCGGCGGGCGGGGAAGGGGAGGGGGTGGGTGTAGGAGGCAAGGGGGGAGAAGGATGGGGGTTGGGAGGAATCGGAGGAGGCATGGGGGGGATCAGAGGGGGCGTGGTGGGCAAAATGGGAGAGGGACGGGGGTTGGATGGGATCGGGGGAGGCGTGGGAGGGATCGGAGGAGGCGTGGGGGGCAAGGGGGGAGAGAAAGCGGGGTTGGGAGGGATCGGAGGAGGCGTGGGGGGCAAGGGGGGAGAGGGAGGAGGGTTGGGAGGGATCGGAGGAGGCGTGGGAGGGATTGGAGGGGGCGTGGGAGGCAAGGGGGGAGAGGGAGCGGGATTGGGAGGGATCAGAGGGGGCGTGGGAGGGATCGGAGGAGGCGTGGGAGGCAAGGGGGGAGAGGGAGGGGGGTTGGCAGGGGTGGGGGGCGGAGGAGTGGAGGTGGGGAGGCGGCGGACGAGGGATCCAATGAACAACAATCGGTGTTTGTTGATCGTGACGATGATAGGAGTGGTGGGAAGGTGCGCGGCATGTAGCTTGGCAGTGGAGATTTGCTCCAAGGTGTGGCGGGAGGGGGCTTTCAGGCGGCGGAGAAAGCGGATGTGGGTTACCTCGAGGCGATGGATGTGAGTTTTGTTTAGCGTCCTGGTTTGGCAGCCGTACAAGAGGGCGGATACAACAAAGGCATTGTACAGGTTGATCTCGGTGGTGAGGGTGATCTCATCTGATTTCCAAAACCGTGGGGTGAGGCGGGTGAAGGCGTACCCTGCGGAGCTGATCCGGCGTGATATTTCTTCGTCGAGGATGTTGGTGGGCGGTGGGGGGTCAGGGTCGTCGAAAGGGGGGTAGGTAGGGGGTGAGGCCATGATGCTGCCGAGGTATTTGAAGCTGGAGTGTGCTGGAGTGTGCTGGAGTGTGCTGGACCAGGTGGGGGGTAGGGGAGGAGTTGGAGGGGATGGCGATGGGGGTGGTGGTGGGGGCAGTGTGGGCAGACGGGTGGCCGAGGGATTGTGCAACGGTTTTGCTGCAGTTGATCTCAAGCGCGAGGTCAGAGCAGGTGCCGTCGAGGAGGGTGAGCACGGTGCGGAGGGTGTCCACACACACACACACACACACTGCAGGCAGCGGCGGCGGGTCCGGCTCACTCGAGGAGGACGATGCACTCCTGGCGCAGTGGGCCTCAGAGCCGCGCGCGGCGGCTGCGGCGCTGCCGGCGACAGAGCGCCGCCGCCGCGCGTGCGTGATCTACCGACGCGAGCAGGTGTGCGTCATTACGGTCGGGTTTGGAGGCGGGTTTTAAGTTTCCGGGTCCAGGGATCTAGGTCCAGGGGCCCATCAGACCAAGCCGCCGCTGCCGCGCGTGTGTTTGGTGTACCGCCCAGTGATATCCCCCTGCAAGCCGTATACCGCTCAGGGCCAAATTTCCCATTTCCCAGAAGACCATCACACACCTGGTGGGAGAGGGCGCGGAGGGGGGCGTTGGAAAGCTCTCGCCGAGAGCAGCACAACGGGGCATGCGTTGCATGCACACCCGCTGTGTATTGTGCCTGGTATGAGCGGTTCTAGTTTCTGGAGCCGGGAAATAAATAATTACTTAAATTCTTCTCAGGGGACGCTGGTACTGCCGAGAACAGGTGCACTTCGTTACGATCGGGCTTCGGTGCTGGTTTTAGTGTCCCAGGTTGCGGGTTCCATCAATCCAGGCCGCCGCCGCACGTGCGTGGCCTACCGCCGCAAGCAGGTGCACTGCTAGTCTGACAGCAATGATGGATTGTTCACACTCGTGTGCGCACACAAGGCGCACCTGCCATAATGTGTCAGCCAAGATCGAGTGTCTCATGTGCGCGCACACACGCACACTCACACACACACACACACGCACACACACACACGCACGCACGCACGAGCAGAAGGCCATCACGCGCGAGTATCTCAAGCGCACGCGCGCGGAGCTGTCGGACGTCCTGGGCACGCTGCAGGTGTGTGTGTGTTTGTGTGTGCGCGTGTGTGTGTGTGTGTGTACATGCGTGTGTGTGTGTGTGTGTGTGCATGTGCGCAGAGCTGTCGGGTGTTTTTGCCACGCTGCTGGTGCGCGTGCAGGTTCAGGTCAACAGTAGGGGACATGGGGTGAGGCAGCCGCCTCGGGAGGCAGGCAGGTCTTACATTGCGATCATTTGGGGCGTGGGATTGAGGGAAGCGCCTCGGGAGGCCGGCTAGCAAGAGGCGCATAGGTGAGGCTGCGGGGAGGTCGGCTAGCTAGAGGCGCATAGGTGAGGCTGTGGGGAGGCTGGGGGGGAGGGGGGCAGCAGCAGCAGCAGGAGGAGGGGTGCAGTGCAATGCTGATTTCGTAAATGTGTGTAATCGGCACGGGAGTGGTACACAGCGCACGGGCACGCACACACACACACACATCACACAGAAACAGGGGCAGGAGCACGCTCGCACACACACTTGGCATGCAAGAACACGAATGCGCCACCAAAGGCGTCCGACGGACTGTAAAATCGGCCACACACGCACACGCACACACACGTACGCACGCACGCTTGCATGCACCCCTTCCCCAACCCCCACCCCACCCCACACGCACGCACGCAACGTCCTGAAGGACCTGGGAGAGCGGTCCAGGCAGCTAGCGCAGGCGGCGCGCGTGGCCGGCGGCAAGTAAGCACTGTGGGCCGCAAGCTAGCACTTGTGGGCGGCAAGTAAGCACTCCAGACTGTACTGTGGGCTGCAAGTAAGCACTGCGGGCTGCAGGCTAGCTTGGTGGTGCCCAGATGTAAAGACGTTGCGCGGTGACGTTTGACCTGTTGTTGAGGCGGCCTGTTGCGTGTGAATTCCTCCCCCTCCCATATGGCATCATTGCACTGTTTTGGGGGTTGAGGCATCCATGCCGTGTGCCAGCGAGTACGTGCCACAGCGCGAGTCCATCCAAGCGTCAAGCGACATCACAGTGAGGTGTGTGCCTGCATTCGCACGGTGCGCCTCGCTCCATTGAGGTTTGCCCGCACGCGGCGTTTTCTTCAAACTCAGAGGAGAACCCACGTTGCTCAGCGCACAACTACTGCTGAGCCCTGCAGGGCTGTCAGCCAAGCCAAGCAGCTGCCCCCCCCTCTCCCAAACTTGGTGCCGACACTGCGATGCTGGATGAGCTGGCCATTGACAGCAGACACAGGGGCACGCCTGAACTGGCGGCACTCCCGGCTGCGCATTCAGTACTCACACCTCCGAGTGGGGTCGTGCAACTAAAGTTAGCAGCTGCAGTGGCAACACGTGCAATCTGGTGGTGGCTCGTATCGCACAGTGCGGAGATGGTTGTTGCCATGGTGCAGGGGGGGTCTTGGAACGGCGGCGGTCGCTGCTCAGTTACCTGGGTTGCACACTCTCTTGCTGCAGGTGTGCACTCTCTTGATGCGGGTGCACACTGTTTTTCTGTATATGTGTGTGTGCATGCATGTGCGTGACGTGTGGTTCCTTGCCATGCAGTTCTCAGACCCTCCTGCCGCTGGCGGGAGGGTTCTCCTCTGGCAGGCTGCCAAAGCAGACTTGGAGCAGACGGGCGGGAAGAGACACCGACCTGCACTCATCTTGGATCCAGAGGTGCATGGTTCGACTCCTCTTTACAAGACACAAGCACAAACGCCACGCACACGCATGCACAGGTCAAGTACGCTCAGCAGCAACTCGCGGGCAAGGTCTCTGGCCTGGCAACCGACATGTCGCACCCCTCAACACCGATAACTACACGCACACACACACACACACACACACACGTGCGTGCGTGCGCACACGCACAGGTTGAGCGTGCTCAGCAGCGGCTCGCTGGCAAGGTCTCCGGCCTGGCGACCGACATGTCGCGGCGCATGGACCGCATCATGTCGGCGCTCGAGTCGATGGGCGCAGGCGGTGAGTCGTGCGAGCTGCTTGTTTGTTTGGTGCGGTCTCGGTGGGTCTCTTTGGCCCCGGTAGCCAGGGGGCGCAGGTTTTTGTTTGGTGCGGAGGTGCGACATCGCACGGTGGCGGTGCCCCGACCGACCGCCTGCGTGCCCCCCCCCCCCGCACCACTGTTGTTATCCCAGCAGGCGGTGGCGGCGGCGGCGCAGGCGCCGGGGCGATGCGCCACGACGGCATCGCACGATGGCGGTGCCCCGACTGACCGCCTGCGTGCCCCCCCACCATTGTTGTCCCAGCAGGCGGCGGCGGCGGCGGCGGTTGCGCCGGGTCGATGCGCCACGATGGCATCGCACGATGGCGGTGCACCGACTGACCGCCTGCGTGCCCCCCCGCACCACTGTTGTTGTCCCAGGCGGCGGCGGCGGCGACGGCGGCGCAGGCGCCGCGTCGATGCGCCACGACAACATTGCACCATGACAGCGCCCCGACCGACCGCCTGCGTCCCCCCCCCCCTCCCCTCCCCCCTTTGCTGTCTCAGCAGCAGGCGGCGGCAGCGGCAGCAGCGCAGGTGCCGCGTCGACAACATCGCACCATGGCAGCGCCCCGACCGACCAGACCGCCTGCGTGACCCCTCCCCCTCCCACCACACCACCGTTGTTGTCCCAGCAGGCGGTAGCGCAGGTGCCACATCGATGCGTTGCACCACGACGGCATCGCACCATGGCGGTGCCCCGACTGCCCGCCCTGCTGCCCCAGTTGTTGTGCCAGCAGGCGGCGGCGGTCACGCAAGCGCAGGCGCCGCTTCGATGCGCCACGGCAATATTGCACCATGACGGCGCCCCGACCGACAGCCTGCGCCCCCCCCCTCCCTCCCCCCTTCTCCCCTTTGTTGTCCTCGCAAGAGGCGTCAGCGGCGTCGGCTGTTCAGGCGCCGCGTCGATACACCACGACGACATCGCGCCATGGCGGCGCCTCGACTGACCGCCTGCGTGCTCCCCCACTGCTGTTGTCCCAGCAGGCGGCGACGGCGGTGGCGCAGGCGCCGCGTCGATGCGTCGCGACGACACCGCACCATGACGGCGCTCCGACTGACCGTCCTGCTGCCCCAACTTTTGTCCCAGCAGGCGGCGGCTGCGGCTGCGGCGGCGGCGCCACAGGCGCCGCGTCGATGCGCCACGACGACACCGCACCATGGCGGTTCCCCGCCCGCCCGCCTGTCCCCTCCCCTCCCCCCCCCATCCCCTCTTTTTTGTCCCAGCAGGAGGCGGCGTCGGCGGCGTCGGCGGCGTATGCGCCGCGTCGATGCTGCGGCGCGAGGATGGCGTGTCCTCCGCGTCGATGCGCCGCCCCTACCTGTCCGCCGCGCGCCCGCCGCACCTCGGTTCTGCGCACCTCGGGACCGTGCGCTCCGACGGCCGCAGCCCCTTCTCTGACGAAGCATCGGCCGCGGCGGTGGCCGAGGCCGCTGCGTACGCAAACTACGGCTCTGGAGGGAGCGGCTCGGCGCCGCCAATGCCCTCGCCGCCAGTAGCGGGGCTGTCGCGCAGCGGTAGCAACGTGTTTTCTCCGGGGTCGCGCCCCGGGAGCGCGCACAGCGGGCACCCCCGAATGAGCAGCATTGGCGCGGGAGGGGGGGCTGGCAGCCTGCAGCCGTATTCTGCGCGGCCGTGGCGGCGCAGCGTCTCGGGGCTGCAGGGGACTGCGTCCGCCGCAGCACAACTCCCAGGCTCACCGCTGCTCCCGTCACCGCACGGGGGACTCGGCGGAGGGTTTGGGTCGCAGCTCGACCCCACGAGCGGGCATTGGCACGAGCGTCCGGGCAGCGTGGTCAGCGGCGGGGCGGATGGGTGGTATGAGAGCGGCGACGTGGCGACCCCGCTGCCAGGCACGGCCGACCGTGGCGGGCACAGCGACTACAAGGAATCACCGTCGCCAAAGAGCAGGCGGTGATCGGTCACCGATAGCTGTCGTGATCAGCCAGCAGTGCAGTAGACGGCGCGAGCTAGGCGTCACTGCGTTGGGAGTCTCCTTGCTTTGGGACGGCCGACCGCAGCTCCGCTGCACAGCACTGGAACTTGCGAGCGCAACGACCACATGACTCGCCAACGAGAAGGCATTGAGCATCTCTTTGCGCGCAGCGAATGCAGCGCGGCGATGTGGAGGGCTGGAGCAGGGCAATGCTGATGGCCATCATGATGGTTGCCGCCGCCACCGACGTGATCAGGGATAGAGGGCTACATCAGGGCACTGCTGATGGCGAGCGGTGGTGGCCGACGACGGCGTGACCAACCAACTGCCACATGACCCTAACGACACATGTAGTAACCCGTGACCTAGATTGACAGCCACGCGCTGAAACTCTTTGGACGACCAAGATGTGGTTGTGGGGGAATGGGTTGGAGTGAGGGTGACCAGCAACAGCATGGGAGGCACGAGCATAGACGCCCCCTGCCTCAACGACTACCCATGTAAACTAGACTACTGTCTTGCAAGACAATTGCTGCATGCACCCGGGTCTTTGTCACTGCATCTGCGCAGGGGGGAGCAGCAGGCGCAGCGGCCGCTGCGGGGGCAAGGTGGATCGCTGAGACGGCCTCAGCAGCCATGTCCACGCGCCACCCCTGCAAAGCCGTCTGGCATGGCAGCAGCTGCGCTGTATTGCAGCTGCTGCTCTGCACATGCTGCCTGATGTCTTTGCCCGTCTCACGCACATCCATAATAAACAGCTCCTGTCTACAGCAACCGTGCGCAAGATCCTACAGGCGTCATGTGCGCTGAGGCTGCACAGCCTTCACCCACTGCTGCTGCCAAGCTGCCCAGACGTGCACAGGATGGCCTAGGCAGCGTGCGGGTATGCGTGCAGATGGTCAGGCATGCCTGCGCAGACTGACCAAGACACACTGCGCTGTCAGCGCCCACCGTGGTACTTGGCCAGGGGAGCTGGAGGCAGGAGCAGCCGGGGGGGTCAAGTGAGAGGCGGGCGGGCACATTCCATCTCAAGCACTTCCCAGCCACAAGTTGGCAGGCAGCTCTGGCAGTGGTCTCGGTCCGCAGAGCAAGGCACAATGACACGATCAACACCCCGTGGGTAACATCGACGATGCTCTAAACACAACTGTCGCGTGCATCCTGGTGCAAAACCTGCAGCGGCCGGCGCCACAGAAATATGTGGAGTCGGGGAAGCGGGCCCTCCAGTCCAACCTCAGACGTATTGTATTGCAAGTGTACATGAGCAAAGTGGACAAGTACACGCAAATCAAAGAAAACCACGCACAGCCCCGCCCCCCGCTGTCAACACCGCACCAAACACCGCGAGCCGCGGCACTTCCCATCAACCCCCCTCACAAACCCCATCCCCTCGGAGACATCTTCCTCAAAGTGAATCCGCTGTCCACCACTCCAACAAAGTGACAGTCCCACCCCACCCCACCCCGCCTGCCCAGCGATGCGGCACCGCGCCGCCCTCAGCAAAGGACGCCAGCGCGCCCCACAGATCCTCAAAGCGCGACATGCTGTAGATGATGTTCCAAGATCTCACGAACGTAGCGGGGCGGCAGAAGACAGGGCAGGCGAATGTAGTCTGACCTGGTGCGGCACTCAAGGGTTTGCGCCCCACACCGCCCCCATTGCTTCCATGAACTTGTCAACCATGTCCTTCCGCGCTGCGTAGGTGAGCGACGTGTTCATCATAATCTGGATGATCGCCTGCTGCTGCTGAGCCTGCACCTGGTGCGGCTGCTGCACCTGCTGAGCCTGCTGAGCCAGCTTCTGAGGCTGCACTGGCAGCGGCGGTGGTGCCGGCGCCTGATGCACCTGCTGTGGCTGCGGTGCTGGAAGCAGCGCCAGCTGCGCCTGCTGCGCCTGCTGGGCCTGCTAGTGGTGCTGCTGGTTGTGCTGCTGCGCCTGCTGCGCCTGCTGCACCTGCTGTGCCTGCTGCGCCTGCCCCTGAGGCAGGGGCGGTGGCGGCAGCGGGGGTGCCGCCATGCCCTGCTGCGCGAGCGGCGCCTGGCTGCACCCGCCAGCCTCCTTTGCACACGTTGCAACAACACGCGCCTGGGTCCCGCCCTTCTTGGCTGACGGCACGTCGGCAGCAGCTGAGTCCATGGCAGCTTCCACGGCGCTGCGCTTGTGAGCATGCCCTTGCGGCTACAGGTCGCCACCAGCGCCGATAACGGAGCCGTGATCCTCCTCAAATGCCTGCAACTGGTCGTTCTGCGTGGCTGTGCACACAGCACCCTCCTGGCCAACCGAGACCCCTGCCGGACCACCTGGCATGACAGACGCTGCGCTAGAGTGTGGGCTGCTGCTCCCACCAGGCTGCCCATGCACGGACGCGCCATGCAGCAGTGCCGGAGGCGGTGGCTGCGATGCCTGCTGCGGCTGCTGCGGCTGCTGCTACTGCTGCTGTTGCTGCTGCTGCTGCAACGCCTGAAGCTGTGGTTCGTGAGGTGGCGGTGACGGTCGTGCCGCAGACAGAGGCTGGTACGGCGGCTGGCACGGTGGTGATGGCGGCGCCTCCTGCTTCAGCGCGTGCTGCTTCTGACTCTGATGCGGCCGACCCTTGCGCCTCCCTACACGTGGGTGGGTAGGTGTCGAGGTGTGCGGCTGGTCCTCAAGCCTCTCTAGGGGTGGGTGGGAGGCAGCGACCGCCATCGGCTCAACTGGTGTTGGTGCCTTTGCATGGTTTGCAGGTGAGGCAACGGGATTAATGATGCAGATGTGGACGCACAGCATGCACGATTCGGGCGTGCGGGCAGTCCCAATGCAGGCGGGGAATTGGGGTTCAAGACCCCTACCTACAAACTACCCACCAATGCCACGAGCCGGCACAAAGACGTCCCCCATGGGAGGCGGCAGGTCGGGTAGGTGCGGTTGGCTGGGCTGCGCGCTGCCGCCACCACCGCTGCCACCGCCACCACCGCTGCCACCAGCGCCACCACCTTCACCATGTGCCTGGCCACTGACACGGACGCTGTCGCTACCGCCGCCACGCCTGCCTCGGCCGGCCTGCCCCCGCTCCTGGCGCTGCTGCTGCCCAGGAGCCCCGCCGATGCCGACTGCTCCCCCACCCTTGCCTTCGCCAGCGCCTTCGACCTTGACCTCAACAACGGTGCCAGGGCTGTTGTCCTCGCCCGCCCCGTGCGTGGACATGCCATGCAGCTGTGCCGGAGGCAGTGGCTGGTGTGGCATCGGTGGGTGCGGGTGGCTGGGCTGCGAACTGCTGCTACCGTCGCCCCCGCCACCACAGCCACTGTGTGCCTGGCCACCGGCAGCTGCCGGCTGCTGCTGCTCTGACTGCTGCTGCTGCTGCAGCTGTGGTAGAGCTGGTGATGGCGGCGGCCGAGGTGTCGAGCCCTGCCGTAGTGCAGGCGCCGCGGCGGCCGCGGCCACGGCGAGCTCCTCCCTGTCGGACGTGTTGGGAGAGATGGCGGGCTCCTGTGTGTGTGCGTGTGGAGGAAAAATCTCGTCAGCAGCTCGCTCTTTGTGAGCCCTGAAGGTATACCACATGCACGCGCCCCCTCTTGCCTTATGCGTACACACACGTACGCGCGCGTGCTTCCTCCCCTGGCCCCTGGTGCTGCTCAGCCGAAGCAGCCTGCTGCCCAGCGAGGCCTTGCGGTGGCGGTCTCCACACGCACCTGCTGCTGCTGCTGCTGCGGTGCCGGAGGCGGCGGCCGGTGTGATGGCACTGGTGCTGGCGCTTTCTGCTGTGCCTGCTGCGACTGTGGCAGCACCCGAGGTGCAGGTGAGCCCTGCTGCACGCCCGGGGCCTGGCCGCCCTTGCTGGGTGAGCCACCACCACAGTCCGCCACCGGAGCGCGCGCTTGAGCTCTGCCGCGCCGCGGGCACAGCAGCGGGTCCGGGGCACGCGGGGCCAGCGCTGCCACTGACGCGGCCGCTGTTGCTCCTGCCGCCGCGCCCGCCCTGGCCGCCCTGCCCCCGCCCAGACCTGGTCTGCCTCACACCTGAGCGCATGGATGGAGGATGCCAAGGTGTCAGTGCTTTCCACACTTGGGGCAGCCGCGGTCTGCGAGAGCAGGCGTGTGCCACGACAGAGGCGCTACCCACCACTGTATGTGGGCGGTGCGTGCTTGTCAGTGCCGGTGACGTTGGCGCCATCAGCGGCTGCGGCCGTGGCTGCGGCTGCAGCCGAGGGAAGGGCAGCTTCCGCATCGCTGCGCTTGCGAGTGCGCCGCCCTTGCGCCGGCGGGTCGTCTCCAAATTCGCCAAAGGAGCAGCCAGGCGCCTCCTCAGACGTGATGGGCGAGTTGGCAGACCCCTGTGCGTGTGCGTGGGGGGGTGAGGCGCGACGTTTGGATGGAGGAGTGGACATGTGTCCCCTCCCCATCTTTCCTCCCACCACCACCACCACTACAGTTACAGTTACATCGGCTTTCCAGCAAAGACTACCTCTAGTCCTAGTACCACCGCCTAGACCCAAGTCCATCTCTGGCCCTAACAATTACTTGTGAGGGGCGGTAGCCACCAGCCGGCTGCCTGCCAACGTGTAGTCCCAGAGCAAAAAGGAGAGCTATTGTGCGACGCCTCCAAAATAGGTCCTAACTGCTTCTAGGGGATAGGGGGTCAAGTGGCGCTTGCCAATCTACTTGACCGCCGTGGTGGAGGGGCCGGCGCCTGAGGGGCAGCCAAAAGTCGTACGAGGAAGACGAGAAGCCGGCATGCGCATCACATGGCCTAGCCACTGCATTGATCGCTTTGCCACAAGGCTCTCAATTGGCTCAGTGTCGCACGCATGCACCATCACTAACACCATACGTAAACATTGAATCCCCGATCGCATGCTGACAGGGGTGTGTGCGTGTGTGACCACGCCCACGACCAAACCACCTTCCGCCAGCTTCTATGGGTCAAGCAGATCCAACTCGAAGCGATCGATTGGATCGATATAGATCGTGCGCAGTGTGTGTGTGTGTGTGTGTGTGTTGTGGGTGTACATGTGTGTGTGTGTGTGTGTGTGCGTGTGTGCATGTGTGCGTGTGTGTGCAAGAGTGGGCATCTGCATGTGCGTGTCTGTCTATGCGTCCGTTTGTGTGTATGCGCGCGTGTGTGTGTGTGTGTGTGAACTTGGGGTCAAGGTTCTAGGTAGTGGCTACCGCACCATTGGAGCCGCGAGAGCTCCCTCATCCTGCGAGGCCGAGGGCGCGCCACACTGTGGGCAGTTGGGCACCCCGCACTTGCACTTGACGCTGGCCACGTGCGACATCTTGCTGCCGTAGTAGTCGTATTATATCTGCGCGGGTGAGTGGGTTGGTTGGTGGGTGGGTGGTTATGCAACAGCTCGCAGGGCTGTTGCAGCTCTCAGAAAGGGCGTTGGTGAGTGTGCATATCAGGAGCTCCTCCTGCCTCGTGATTGTACTCTCCATCTTATGCGAGGTCCATACGTGTGGACGCGTGGGGATTCGACACCCTTCCTAGAACTGGAGCATCCTTAGATGCTCGGCTCGGATTGAGATTTGTGACTGTGAGGCATGCATTTGGGCAGTCGGTCTTGCAGCCGGGCAGCCACACAGCATCGCTCTTCCTTCTACTTTGGTCGCTGCCCGGGGTTATCTGCTCCATATACAACCCCACATCGTAGCGGTTGAGCAAGGTGCGGCAGTTGGGCGCAAAAACCACAGCTGGATGATAAAGTTGGCCTAAAACCTTGACCTTGGACACAACTTGCCTCGCTGTAGGCCGGGACGTTCTTGGCCGCAAAAAGCGCTGGGTATTTGTGCAGCGGGTTCCGGCAGTCACGCGCAAACACCATCTGGACGATGAGGTTGGGATCGCCCGAGTGGTTGATGAAGCGCGAAACGTTGCAGAAGTGCCTTGCGTCAATGGACAACAGGTCGCAACTGTTTGGGGGTGGAGAGTGAGAGGGAGTGAGGGAGAGGGTGCCACAGTGTGCGCGTGGCTCGCGGTTTTGTGTTTGTGTAGCTCGAATTAGTGGGTAATGAAGAGGATGACAAAGCAAACAAACGGCACATGCCACACTCACACTCACACCCATTACTGAGGCACACACGCACACTCATCACTGAGGCACGCACACTCATTACTGAGGCACGCAACGTGCGCATATCAATCATGGTGGCAGATGGCGGCTACGGGTTGAATTTTGACATCTGCCAGCGACTTTTCCAAGGTGGGTACGCCAACACGGATGTCCGACGGATTGTAAAATCGACCACTCACCCTGCATCGTTGCTGGCCTCCGGCTCCTTCGGCAGCGTGAGCGCCTCGTTGAATGCGTCTGTGTCTGCATCGGCAGCGGCGTCGGCAGCGGCTGCGGCTGCGGCGGGGTCCGCGGCGAGCACTGCTGCTGCTGCCGTATTTGCACCACCGTCAAGTCTTTGACCAACAAGAGCCCTCTTGATGCTCTCGACACGGCACATGCTGCGTACAATCGTAGACACAGCTCAGCTTCCCGAGGTTTGACGGCTGCATGTACAATTTATCTCTGTCTCTCTAAAGTGGCACCACCCATGCGCCCCTTGCCGCCCGCCCCGCGTTCGTAGTGTGACAACCACCCGCATGCCACCCTCAAGCCTTCCGCAAGCGTTCACAAACTTCTGAGCTGTTAAGGTTCTAAGCCCCCGCACACAAGCCCCCCCCCCCCCACACACACACCTCTGCGGGGAATTGCTCGATGCGCTGAGCCAGAAGCTTGTCCATCTGGCGCGGCTTCCGGGGCACCTGTGCGTGATCAAAGACCCCCTTGTGCGTAAGAAGTAGGCATGTGCTAGGGAAATGAAACTGGGGGTGGGATGGGGGGAATGGGGAATGGGGGGCAGAGAAGCGCTACCATAACTACTTGGTGCATCCATGGGGTAGGTGCCATTCTCCCTTGCTTTTCGGCCTGTTGCCCGGGATAGGTTGACTCTTTGCCTGGAATGATAGATCAACATTACGTTGAGGTTCTTACTGTGCACTTACATGCCTGGTGTCGTAACTGCTGTGGTTACAGTTACAGTTATATCGGCTTTCCAGCAAAGACTAACTGCTGTGGCTTTGCGAAAAACTATCGTCTCGACCTCACCCCCCCCCTTCCCACAATAAATAAAGCAGAGCCAAAAAGTGTATATACCGCTGCGGGTGTGTGCCTCGTTCATACCTTGGCGTAATGGGGCCGGTGCGAATGATGCTTGGAAAGCTCTGGGCGAGCACTACATGGGATGGAGGGATCTGTCCTCGCGCTGGCCCAAACCATCCTTGGACCACCATCCGCGATTGAATACCGTAGTCTCGCTTAGCCTTCCCGGGGGTCCACGAAAGGGGTCTCTTTATTTGGAAATTTAGGCCTTTGCGGGGCGTTTTTCGACTTAATTTCGACTTTGCGCTGCCTTTGCGGGGGCGTTTTCGGACTTAATTACCCGGGAAGGCTAAGCAAGACTACGGTAAACAAATGCTTTGCCCCCCGCAATCCTGTGCCCGCGATCCTGTGCCCGCAGTCGGATCAAATAACTGTAGCTTTTGATCCCCCTCGTCTCCCCCCCCCCTCATGTACGGTATCAAGGGTCGAGGGGTTCAGGTACTATGGGTTTACCTGGTGCGCGGGGAATTCCCCCTCCTCCGCCAGCTCCTTGTGGTTGTCGTACTGCCCCATAAGGTCCATGCTGTAAATGTACTTGTTGTTGTCGCGTCGGTTCGCCATTGCCACGGTGATGACCTCGCTGACATGCGCGCAGATGAAGCTTCCGGACTTGATTGGGGCCGCGCAGCACACACCTCACCCGTTCCTCTCGGTCATGAACACCTTCAGAGGCAGAGAGATGCCATTGGAGACCTGCCGCACAGTGGGGATGCGGGCTGAGTTGCTTGGGGCGACTGACTTCATGACAAAATTCGGTCTGCAACACATGCAACACGTGCGAGAGACGTTCTACTACAAAAAAAACAGAATGAGTGTGGTTCACACATGCAAACGTGACCAGTCCCGTACCGCGATATTGTACCACGTACCGAAACCGGTCAGTATGCGGGGGCCCGTACCGCAGTACAAAGTGGGGGGCAGCACAACACCCCAGTACACTCATGCCCGGCAACCCTGCGTGCATGCACGTGCCTGGGAGGGTCCATAAGCACACACGTGTAAGGGAGTGTCCTAGAAGTACTCGCCTGCATGTTGTTCTTGCACGCCGTGCCCGTGCACGCGCCGCTGCACTCGTGCACTCCGAGCGACTCGTTACACATGAGCAGGCCCTGCGCGTAACATACAAGATATAAACAAGCGGTAGCAGCTTTGTACAGTGAGTGTTGCGCTCGTCCGTGCGCTTGAATGGCTGGGCGTGCATGCACACCAGTAAAAGCTGGGGAATGAGCCGTGAGGCCTGCGTTGAGGCACCATTCCCCCAATATCCTAAGCGGAACCAATGATGCACGATGCTCCCAAGCCAATTGATTGGTAAGTGACACAGTCGCCTTTGCACACCTGCACCTAAGCCCACACCACCCCTATTAAATACACCAACAAAGGCATCCAACTGACTGTAAAAAACCATCGTTATCACCTTTTTATTGTAGTTGTGCTCGTTTGTGCGCTTGAACGGGTGGTCATCGGGCAGTGACGCGTCGCGCTCCACGTGGTGGCGGTTGAATGCGAGGCCGCACCTGAGGTGTGTGTGCGCGTGTGTGGTGTGTGTGTGCGTGTGTGTTTTCATGTGTGTCCGTAAGCAGCCACAGGTGGTTGAACGCAAGGCCGCAACTGGGTGTGTTTGTGTGTGGGGGGGGGGGGATCCAGGGAAATCAAGAGGGGTCCAAGTGGGTAACACAACCCGGAGAAACCACCCCCCCCGCATCCTGCCTTGCACGGAGAGCGTTCCTAGACCCATGCAGCCCCCCCCCCACCATACTCTGCCAGCAGTTGCGCAGGTGACGGTTAGATGCGAGGCCGCGCCACAAACGGGGCAGCATGTGCTTCTTAAATCGGCTGTTCCACACCCAGAATTTCCGTGCGTGACGGTTGGAAGCGAGACCGCACCAGGGGAGGAGGAGGAGGGGGGAAAGGAGGGGTTTACCAGATCAAGAAACGCGCGTCCTCCTCTGCAGCATGCGCATGCGCATACAAATACGCATGTAGGCGTATGCATGTGTGGCATGCAATGTGTCGCACCGGGACCCGTTGGTGCACTCCAGGAATTGTCCTTCCTCCTCTGCGAGCAGTGGCGCGACGAGCTCGCCGACGTAGGGCGCGTAGTGCATATCCTATGGAGGGTGTGTGTGGGGAGAGTGTGAGCAGGATGTATGGAGCGGGTGCACCAAAAAAGTAAGAACAAGCTCACCTTGATGTACGTCAGGTCTGGCAGGCTCTTGTCGTTGATCGTGTTGATGACCGGGATGGGGAGACGCTCGCGCCCACACGACAGGTCCTCCATGACCAGGCCGTTTATTTTTGATGATGAGTTCGTTACAATCCACTTCTGGCGGTCACACGTGCGGTTCCAAAGCTCCAGTGGGACTTAGATGAAGCAGTCCTGAAGACCTGCCAACAGAAAAAGGGGGGGTGCCCCACGGCAACGCCATCCACACACGGCGGCGGGCGCCAAGCAAGCAGCACCACAGTGCAGGCTCCACACTTATTTTGCGTATCTGCTTGAGGCGCGTGCGTTTGGCGGTCTGCGCCGGTGCGTGTGTGTGCGCGTGTGTCACAGTGTGTGTGGTGGTGTGTGTGGGGGGTGAGTTTTATAAGGGTTTTTATCAGGGTGTTAAGGGGTCCAGGGTTCCAGTGGGGTCATCTGGTGAGGGTTCTTCGGCCATTCATACCATACTACTACCTATTGCAGGCCCCCAAACCCCATCTACAAAACTGAAGTTAGGCCTCGCCGTGCCCAGCGTGCACCCCACCTCATTGTTACCCCCTGCTGCGCTGTCCGCGCCCGCGCCCGCTCCCGCTGCGCGCAGCTCGTCGCTGCGCTGTGCCGCCGCCTCACGCCGGGGCCGCTTGGACGCAGGCTCTGCACGCGGCGACGCGCCCGCGCCCGTTGTCGCTCCACTCGCGGCGCCGCGCGCGTGACGCTGCGACGCTGCCCGTGCGGTCGTAACTGCGCCCACAGCAGGGCGCTCTTCTGTGCGCGGCGACGCGCCCGGGTCGGAGCTCACTCGGGACGCGGCCTAGCGCGTGCCACGCCTGCTGGGCCCCGGCCATCACGCTCTCCAGCCGCTGCCGCTGCCGCCCCTGCCACCCCCGCCGCTGCCACCCCCGCGGTCCCTGTCGATGGCTGCATCAAGTGGTTTTCACGAGCGTGTGCTTCCTACGTCGTTGAGCCTGGGTGGTGGTGTTGGGTTTGTGGTGTCAGTGGCTAGAACTGATGGGCTAGGGTGGCTTGCATGCTTCGCCATGTGAGTCGGCCAATCGTGGCTGCACACACTCAACTCCACGACAAAATATGTGCATCTTACTCTTGCTGTCGGTACAGGTGACGACGTCTTGCTCGCCCCAGACGCGATCAAGTTTGTGCCAGTGCACGCACCCAAGGGGCTGACCCAGATGGACCACTTGGAGGCCCCGCGATGCTCTTGCGCCAGGTGGACCTGGGTCTAGGGCTCGTGCTATGCTGTGCTGGCGTTGATGTGATGTGTGAACCTGCCCCCCACACATATTTGTGTGGAGCGCAGCTGGCAGCCTCCTCCTGAGTGCACTGCTGCATATCAGCAGTGATATGGATGGCCCTTGATACCAGCTTGATGCATGTTGAATGGTTGAAGTGTCGTACAGTACAGAAATACGTACGCTCCAAACCCGAAATACGACAGTACCGTGCAACACTGGTTGCGGAGGGTGGGGGGGACTAGAAAGACACCCGCACCTTGGGTTGGGGCAGCAGATCGCGCGCAGCTCATTGGACGCTGCTGCGGCGAGCGAGGCCGCTTGGTGGCAGATCAAGCAGCTGTCGCTGACCAAGCTCAGCGAGCGAGACCCTCAAGCACCGAGCATTATGAGCAGATCCGGAAGTGGTCGTGTGGTGGCTCAGCACTCACGTTTTGTAGGGGCACACGTGCCTCAGGAAGTTATCGTCTGACACCCAGGCAGGTTCTAGGTTTTAGGATTAAGATGTGGTGCCCTGTACCCGCAGGCTTTGGCTGCACGACGTCGTCGGCCAGCGACTACCCATGTAAACTAGACTGTCTTGCAAGACAATTGCTGCACACCCGGGTCTTTGTCACTGCATCTGCGCAGGGGGGAGCAGCAGGCGCAGTGGCCGCTGCGGGGGCCAGGTGGATCGCTGAGACAGCCTCAGCAGCCACGGCCACGCGCCCCATGCTGAGCCATTTGGCATGGCAGCATTTGCCCTGTATTGTAGCTGCTGCTCTGCATCGCTGCCTTTTCCGGCCCCATGCACAGCCACAAACCACTCCTGCCTACAGCAACCGTCACCTACCTACGTTTCACAAGATCCTACAGGCATGATGTGCGCTGACTGGGGCTGCACTCCCCTCACCCACTGCTGTTGCCGCCTAGATGTGCACAGGACGCTCCCTACCTAGGCCACCCTAGGGTGGCCTAGGTAGCGAGCGGGTGTGCGTGCGGATGGTAGGCATGCCTGTGCAGACTGACCACGGCACACAGCGCTGCCAGTGCCCACTGCGGTACTTGGGTTGCGCCAACGGTAGGCAGAAGCAGCAGTGGTGTTCTAGCGACATTGGTGGGAACCAGAGCAGACGGGCACGAAGAGACACTGACCTTAACTCAACTTGAATCCAGTGGTGCATGTCTCGCACCACTCTCTCCCCTCCTCTTTACAACACACAGTGATTTTTGCCAAGTGTGTGTCCCCACCACCGCTGACTGTGCAGCGCCCCCTCCCCAGTGCTTCGAAACACTGCCCCCCCGCCCCCTCAGCAGTCTCAACCAAGACCCCCGACTTGTTTAGGTGGACCGCTTGCGCTTCCCCCCGCCTTGCCCCCGCGCATCCAGTATGATGCCCAGCCAGCCACTGGCGTCGCCACCTGCGGTGCCACCTGCGGTGCCGCCTCCGGTGCCGCCTGCAGCGCAGCGACCTCAGGTGCTGCCCGGCTGCTGCCCTACAACCGCCTGCAGTCAACCATACGCGCCCACACGCCAGGCGGGCCACCCCCACTCCCTCACAGCCTGCCTCCTGCCCCCCCCCCCCCATGCTGTGCGCCACAACAGCGTCCACTCGCAGGCACCTTGCCCTCCCCGGTCACGTCTGGAGGCTCCTTACAAGCAAACCACACGTGCCACCGTGCACGAGGCAGCAGATCCAGCCGCGCGTGCGCGAGGCAATTGCCTGCATGCTCTCTCCTCGCAGCAGAGCGCAAACGTGCCTCTGCCCAACCAAGGGAGAGAGGACACAGCCCCACAACACGGCACGGCAGTGCAGGCTCCCTCCTCACAGGAAGTCAAACGTGCCGTCGCCCGTGAGCATGACGGTCGGTCGCCCGAGGGGCGCCTGCTCGTGGAGCACCTGCAGATAGGCCTCGAGGGCGGCCTGCGCGCAGCACACAAACAGCAGTGGCAGTTTGAGTAAGGTAGTTGATTGATGGTGGAGGGGTAGAAGTTTGGGTCGCCGACTGGACCGACACACATCATGTCAATGTGAAGTAGGGTTCTTGACAGTTTGGGCCCCGAAACCAGGGTGGCACGATGCGGAATACAAATACCAATACGATACGATATGGAATTCGGGTTTCAAATGGGGGAATACGGTGGGGGAACAGGGTGCTGCAGTTTTAGGCGCCACAAACGTGCGTGAGTACGCGCATCATCACTGTGGTGCCAACACGCATGCGCCACACCACCACCACTAGTCTGGTAGTAGTAGCCCCACCCTAAGTACATGGGAACTGGCCAAGCTCCAAGGTCTAGGGCACCACGCACGCGGTCCGAGTTAAACAGCCACATCATCCTATGCATTAACCGTTGTCATCCAGTCCTAAGGCGCTCCGGGGTGAGACTGCGGGATTTGAGCCCCCAAAGTGAAATTTACAATTTCACACGAACAAAAACGCTTTCGCCCAAATTATTTACTGGATGAGGTCGAGGAAGTGAGCGCGAGGCCGGGGTGAGCCATCATATTCCCAATATCCTCAGTAAAACCACTGCCACCAGCAATTTTTTCGTCGTCCCACCCTTACACCCCAAGGAATTCACATCAGTTACAGTTACAGTTACATGGCATTCCAGCTAAGACAACACTAGTCCTAGTGCCACCGCCCTGTGAAGGACGATAGCCACCAGCCGGTTACCTGCCGTCTAGACTACCGCTCCCGCCGGCTAGTTTAGACCCAAACAAGTCCCTGAGGGACATGTCTGGCAAGGAGCGTATAGGAAAGGACCGTCCTCCTCCTGGCCTTTGAGGCCAACCACGCCGGCTGTGCCGACTGGCGGCGCTGAAGCAGAAAAGTCCCCGCCTGGCATGGTGCATGGTTGTCCAACTCCATGCATGGGGCTCTGCCTGCGCCCCATGCGTCATGCATGGCCAGGTCCCACCCTCCAGGGGGGCCTGGGCAAACAGAGTCGTCATGGCAGGCTGCCTGAAGACCAATGCCGACGCCAGTCACCGGCAGACGAGTGCCCCGAGGGTGAGCGCGGTGACAAACGCTGCGATGGTGAAGCGGATAAACTCTGTTGTTGCCTCGGCGGTCACCACCGCTGAAGCCCTGATGGTAGCTCGCCCCCACGAGCAGCCATCTTGACCGATGTCCAGCATGCATTGACGGGCGCCAGCTCCTCCGCTCGTCGATCAACTCGTCGAGATCGGTGCCGCATGGCGTCCTGCATGGGAGGAGGATAAGGGCCGTCTCCCAGCACGGGTCGCGGCAGCGCCGCGGCTACTCGCCAAGCCATGACAGCGCCGGGCAAGCCGCTCCTGAAGTTTCCACCGAGGGACAGTCTAGCAGGAGCCAGGCCAGTCGTATTTTATCCCGCTCGTCAGCGGCACGGAGATCCTAGTCACCAGCAGCGCCGCATTGCAGGGTCCAGGGCTCGGCGACGAGAACGCGCCTCCGTTAATCGAGCCCCTCACATCAGGATGCCTCAAAATCAACACCCCACCCCCCTAAAATCCAAATTTCATCCCGGATTACTACAAGCAGAACCGAAACAGATTTCACATTTATAAACTCCTCTCGTCGAGCTGATGTCGACTCCACTCAATGTTTTTCGAAACGGACGATTCTACCGAAAGTCTGGGCGTGGGGGATTGGATTCATATTTTTGCGTATCTCCATATTCTGCACCAGGTTCCATATTCCGTATTGCAGATCTACACGGATCTGTACGTATTTTAGATCTTCACCAATCCATACGGAATTCGGAGGACAACCCAGGATATGGCGATTGTGGAGAGCACCATCATCACCCACCTCTGGCACCGCCAGCCTTGCAGCCCGGATCTGCGCCGCGAGGTGTGTGATCGGCACCGGCACATCGTTGCCCATCGAATCGCGGATCTTCGTCATGATGCCGTCGATCGCCGTGGTCTGTGGAGTCGTGTGTGTGTGCGCGTGTGTGAGACACGGTGTGGGTGATGGGTGGTGAGAGCTCTAGCTAGTGTGTGTTTCTCCTCTCCTAGTGCGTGTTTCTGGCTGTGTCGTGTGCTTGCATGTTTTATGCAGACCTCCTGCATCACGCCGTCGATCGCCTTGGTCTGCGGAGTGAGGTGCGTGTGTTACGAGATGATGGTACGAGCGTAAGTGCGTTGGCTGTGTGTCATGTGTGTGTGTTGGCGCAAATCTCTCGCATCCGTTTGCACGTCTGCACACATGCGCCTCAACACCAGCCCCATCACAACTAAGCACCACAATAGCCTACGACCAACAAAGTCAGTTGCAGTCACAATCCACCTGCGCGACTGTCACCATAGTGCCAACCTCCCTATCAGTGTGTGCCTGTGCTCCCACACGTGCGCCCTAAAGCCAATGTTAGCTAACATCGGCCGCACAACCACCCCACCCCACTCATACCGAACCAACAAGCAACCCACCTACGCGTCAGTGAGCGTCGAGCCACCCTCCTGCGGTGCGGCCGGCTCAACTGCAGTCTCCGGGGAGCCCATCGGCGCGCGGCGCTGGCGCTTGGTGCGCGCGGACGCGGGGTCGTCCTCCATCGTGGCAGCGCCTGCGTGTTGGGTGTGTATGTGGATTGTGAGAGGGAGGTGTGGCGCTTGGTCTGCGTTTTGTGTTGGGTGTGTGTGAGGGAGTGTGAGGGGGAGTTTGGAAGGTGCGGCACTTGGTCGCGGCAGCGCTCGTCCTTTTGGGTGGAGTGGGGTGGGCGAGTGAGTGAGGCACGTGTGTGGACCCCATGCCTTGGCCAAGGTGGTTGTTAGTCAGGATGGGAGCCCTAACAGCCATCCCCAACAAACCTACAGACGGCGCCACGAGAACCTGATGAGACCCACCGTTACACGGACCCGCTCCGCCGTCGCCGGGAGAGCTCGGCGCCGTCTCGGGCGGAGGTGTGCCGGAGCGGCGCGCGCGCTTGCGCGCGCTCTTGTTGCTTGGGGCCCCCGCATCGTCCCCCTCCTCCGTGTCATCGCCAGAGGCAGCCGCGTCACCACCCACAGGTGGGGCGCCACCTGCAGCCACTACCGCTGCCGCGGCAGGGTGGAGCGCCTGCTGCGCCTGTTGCAGCGGGTGATGTTGCACCTGCTGCGCCGTCTGCTGTGCCACCTGCTGCGCCAGCTGCACCAGCTGCTGTACCTGTTGATGCGTCGCCGCGGCTGCAGTCTGCTGCTGTGCCTGCAGTTGCTGCATCTGCTGCAGTTGCTGCTGCACCTGCTGCTGCAGCTGCCGCACCTGCTGCCGCGCCTCCGACGTCGCACCCCACTCATGCGCCAGCTGCTGCTCCAGCTGCTGCACCTGCTGCTGCGCCTGCTGCGCCTGCTGCACCTGCTGCACCAGCTGCTGCTCTCGCTGCTGCGCCTGCTGCACCTGCTGCACCAGCTGCTGCTCTCGCTGCTCCGCATGTTGCTCCAGCTGCTGCTCCAGCTGCTGCTCCGCCTGCTGCTGCGCCGATGCAGCTGCAAAAAGCTGCTGCCCTAGCTGCTGCACCTGCTGCTGCAATAGCTGTTGTGCCTGCTGTGCCTGTTGCGCCTGCTGCGCCAGCTGCTCCTGCTGCTGTGCCCACTGCTCCGCTTGCTGCGCCACGTGCACCAGCCGCTGACCCAGCTGCGCCGCCGTCGCACTGACACTCTCCCAGTCCGCTGCAGGGACACCGCTTGCCGCTGCAGGGACCCCACCTGCCGCTGCAAGGACCCCACCTGCCGCTGCAGAGACCCCACCTGCCGCTGCAGGGAACCCGCCGGCCGCTGCAAGGACCCCGCCTGCTGCAGCAGGGACCTCATCTGCCGCAGCAGGGACCCCACCTGCCGCTGCAGGGACCCCGTCTGCCGCAGCAGGGACCCTGCCTGCCGCTGCAGGGACCCCGCCTGCCGCTGCAGGGACCCCACCTGCCGCTGCAGGGACCCCGCTGGCCGCTGCAGGGACCCCACCTGCCGCTGCAGGGACCCCACCTGCCGCAGCAGGGCCCCCACCTGCCGCTGCAGGGACCCCGCTGGCCGCTGCAGGGACCCCACCGGCCGCTGCAGGGACTCCGCCGGCCGCTGCAAGGACCCCGCCTGCTGCAGCAGGGACCTCATCTGCCGCAGCAGGGACCCCACCTGCCGCTGCAGGGACCCCGTCTGCCGCAGCAGGGACCCCGCCTGCCGCTGCAGGGACCCCGCCTGCCGCTGCAGGGACCCCACCTGCCGCTGCAAGGACCCCGCCGGCCGCTGCCTGGGCCCCGTCTGCCGCCGCAGGGATACCGCCTGCCGCAGCAGGGGCCCCGCTTGCCGCTGCAGGGGTCCCGTCTGGCGCTGCAACAACCCCACCTGCCGCCACAGGGACCCCGCCGGCCGCTGCAGGGACCCCACCTGCCGCTGCAGGGACCCCACATGCCGCAGCAGGGACCCCATCTGCCGCAGCAAGGACCCCGTCTGCCGCAGCAGGGACCTCATCTGCCGCAGCAGGGACCCCACCTGCCGCCGCAAGGACCCCACCTGCCGCTGCAAGGACCCCACCTGCCGCTGCAGGGACCCCACCTGCCGCTGCAGGGACCCCGCCGGCCGCTGCAGGGACCCCACCGGCCGCTGCCTGGACCCCGCGTGCTGTCGCACTGACACTCTCCCAGTCCGCTGCAGGGACCCCACCGGCCGCTGCAAGGGCCCCGTCTGCCGCAGCAGGGACCTCATCTGCCGCAGCAGGGACCCCGCCTGCCGCTGCAACAACCCCGCCTGCCGCGGCAAGGACCCCGCTGCATGTTGCAGGGACCCCGCCGGCCGCTGCAGGGGCCATGCGCTGTGCCGCCCCCCCGGGCCCGAAGCGCGAGGAGGAGAAGCGGGACTTGCGCTTGACGCCGGCTGGGGCGGCGTGGTCGGTCGCGGCGATTGCAAGCTTCTGCGTCGGCTGCTGCTGCGCCTGCAGCTGGTGCGCCTGCTGCTGCTCCTGCTGTTCCTGCTGCTGCTGCCGTGGCGGCGCTGGTGATGGTCCACCACCACATCCGTGCTGCGTGCGCGCCGCCTTGGCGCGGTTGCCGCGACCCTCCTCGCCGCCACCGTCAGCATCGTCATCAGAGACCATGTCTGCTGCCATGCCATTTGGCTGCGCTTGCTGCTGTGCCTGCTGCTGCGCCTGTGCCTGCTGCTGCGCCTGCTGCTGCTCCTGCACCTGCTGCTGCGCCTGCTGCTGCGCCTGCTGCGCCCGCTGCGCTCGCTGCGCCTGCTGTGCCCGCTGCGCCCTCTGCGCCTGCTGCTGCTGCTGCTGCTGCTGCTGCGCGCGTGCCGCCTTGGCGGGTTGGCCGTAACCCTCTGCACCATCACCGCCACCAACAGCAGAAGCAGGCGCAGCAGCAGCATTGGTAGGAGCGAGGCGCTTCATCTTCAGCTCATGCGCGCCAGTGCCAGGGTCATCGCGGTGGTGCGGACCGCCGCCGACATGGGAGGCGTCACGGACAGCCGCCACTGCCGCACCCACCGCCATGGCCAAGGCCCCCCCAGATGCCATGGGTGTGGCAGCGGCAGCAGTGGCATTCCCAGCAGCAGCAGCGGCAGTGCCAGTGGCAGCGGTGCCAGTGCTGTCGAGGCTGCCGCTCGGTGGAGCGCCCGTCCCCCTGGCGTGTGAGTGCGCGCGTGAACCTGCACCGGCACCCGGTCCGTCGTTTGTCTGAGCATCACTGGCAGAGACAGAGCCGACAGTGGCACGGAGGGGCGTTGCCGCCGCCCTCGTTGCGCCCGCACCCGCGTGCGCGTTGCGCTCCTGCTGCTGCTGCTGCGGCTGTTGCTGTTGCTGCTGCTGCTGCTGCTGCTGCTGCTGCTGCGCAGCCCCGACGCCCTGAGGCGCGAGCGTATGCCCAAAGAAGCTCTTGATGACCTCGGAGACGGCGGCGCCGACGACCTTGGAATGGCGGACGCGGACCAGGTCGTCGGTGACACGGGGGCCAAGGAGGGGGGCATAGACCTGTGTGGAGAGGAGGGTGTGGGGTTGTGGGGTGTGTGGATGTGGAGCATGTCAGTCACGCGGAAGCCGAAGGGGAGGGCGTGCAGGGTGTGGTGTGTGTGTGTGTGGGTGTGTGTGTGTGTGATATTAGGGTGTGGGGCCCGGACGCGCGGGCGCTTCAGCACACAATCAGCGGCAGGCTTGTGTCATCCGCACCTCGCGCTTGAGCGGCCTGACCTCCCTGAGCGACCCGCCTCCGCACAGCAGCGCCACCATGTGCCAAGTTATTGTATGCAGCTCCCTCGAAAAAGGGGGCGGGGCCGGGTGGGACGCGAAGGGGTTATTCGTACCTTGCGCTGGAGCGGCGGAAACTCGCCGAGCGACTCGAATTCGACGCAGCCATTTATGTGAACCCCGACTGGACGCCACATGCCCTGCATGCATGCACGCAAGTGCGTGGGTGCGTGAGTGAGTGGGTGCTTGACGGGAAGGTTTGAGCAAGGAAAAACTCGTAGTTGCTCGCACCGACCGCCCTGCAAACGTGAGTGTGCGGGTGCACGTGGGGTCAGGCAGGTTGTAGGCAGCTTCAGGTTGTTGGCAGGTGCATAGTGGGTGGCACCCACATGATATGGGTGCGTGAGAGGCAGGAACAGGCACCGGCGGTCTGGGTGCCAGCAGCAGCGGCGCGCAGCAGGCACCTGAAGGTGCACTGTGCGTGCACACACCTACAAGCAAATAATGAGGTCCCGCCGGAAGGAGCGCCCAAAACCCTCCTTCTCAAGCCCCCAACCCCACCCACCTCCAGTCTCCGCGTGTCCACATTGTACAGCACCACCACAGATGCCTCGACACCGAAGATGAGGTGGGGGTCCAGCAGTGCGGAGCTCTGCGCGCAAGCGGCAAGCAAGCAAGACCTGTTGTGTCTTGATGGTCGTTCATGATCACAGCCTGCAGACGGCTTGCCTGCTGTCCCCTTGGCAAGCTTGCGCATTGGCACGGCTCCACCCCTAGGCCTATGCGGAACACAAGTGGCAGGTTGCGCTGTTTGGTTCAATGTGTGGGTGTGTGGCAAAGACAAAGCTTTGTGCCAAAAACGCTCTCCATGCGCCTGCACCTGGAACTACGAGCGCACCGTCGAGAGGTACGTCCCACGAAACACTCGATCCGCATGCACACACACCACAGTGATTGTTTGGCATCACTTGACGCGCACACACCAGAGTGATTGTGTGGTGTCACTCCATGCGCACACTCATCACAGTGACTGCGGGACGTCACACGCACACACCTGAAACTGTAATGAACAGCGCGCCGTCGATCGGAAAATCGTCAGCATCGGCGCGTTGCAGGGCAAGATGTGGAGCGCCTCGAGGCGCTCCCACGGCGCGGCCAAGGCCTCGTGCAGCGGCGACGGCGGCGGCAGCGGCGCAGCCACAGCGGCGGCTGTGCTAGCTGCGGCGGTGGCAGGGCCAGCGGCAGCGACAGTGGCGGCAGGGCCAGAGGCGGCGAAAGCGTCAGTGGCGGCAGGGCCAGAGGCAGCGGCAGTGACGGTGGCGGCCGCGGCAGGGGCAGGCGCGGCAATGTCGGCGGTCGCTCTGGATGCCTCCGTCTCCACCTCCACCGGTGCAGCGCCCCTCTGCTCCCTGCTCCCGCCCGCCGCCGCCGCCAGTGCGGCCATTGCAGAGGGATCAGCAGCAGCAGCAGCAGTGGGTTCAGCGGTGGGTTGTGGTGCGGGCGCGCGCGTCGCCGGCGTTGCTGCCGCTTCCGTCGCCACAAAGTGGGAGGGGTCGCGAACAGGCGCCGGCGCCGCCGCACCTGCGCCCTCGCCTGCGACCGTGGCTGCGCTTCTTCTCGCCCGCTCCCGCTCCCGCGCAAACAGGGTTTGCCCATCGCGCAGGCGTTCAAGGGGCTTCAACACCTTCACCGTGTCCGCCAGGTGCTGCGCCGCCTCAAAGTGCGGCGATGCAGCAACCTCCCTCAGCATCTTTACCGCATCGCGGATGCTTGTTGCTTTGGCCTTGCGCTTGGCCCCACACTGCTTGTCCGCCCAGTACTGCGCCGCCGTGACCACACTCTTACGCTTAACCTTGCGGTCGCCAGGCTCCGTAAACGTGAATGTGTAGTCATAGCCACGTTTCCTTCCTGGGCCTTCCTTCGGCGTCTTGGACATCTGCAGCATGGCCGGGAGCGCGTGTGGGGTGTGTGGGATGAGTGTGGAGTGAGTGTCGAGGTGCGGAGCCCACGACGGGCAGGCCCTTCCTCCGTCCCATCCAAACATGCAGCACTGTATTGGTTGGCAAAGGTTGGTTGGCAGACGAGGCCTTCACTCACCGTGATGTCACCGAACTCCGAGCCCAGGTCCACCATGTTGTCTTTCCATGCCCCATGGTCTTTCTTCTTTGCCGCAATCTCGATTTTCAACTTCGTCATCAAGGCATCCCTGCTGCTGGTGCCCGCGCCATATGATTGCATGTCTGCAGGCGCCTCTGCATGT
Source organism: Chlamydomonas sp. UWO 241 (assembly GCA_016618255.1). NCBI lineage: Eukaryota > Viridiplantae > Chlorophyta > Chlorophyceae > Chlamydomonadales > Chlamydomonadaceae > Chlamydomonas > Chlamydomonas priscui. Next base: position 214,238 of record VFSX01000289.1, read on the forward strand.
GTGGAGGTGGAGGGGCAGGGATGCATCCATGAGTCGCACGGGGGTCGCGCATGGGACGCACTCCCTTGTGTATACGGGTGTGGCCAGGGTTGCACGGGTCGTTATTTGTACTGGGGTACGGTACCACGTCCTGCATCCTGACAGTACGCTGGGGTGCGTACTGCAGGACGCGATCGGCTGCCGCACCAGACGCCTTCACTTGCCACGCAGAAACGGCCACGGCCGTTACCTGGAGAGCTTATAACAAGGGCTTTCCAAGGGACTGCTTGGGTCGTCAATCCATTGAGGAGCGACGGAGTTGGTGTGTGACGGGGTGTGGGCACTTAGTCGCTCGCGCCACACTCTCGTCCCCCGCGTCCTTGTGCTGCGTCCTGGAGTACCGTCCTACGTCCTTCGAACGGTCAGGACGCTGAACCCCCCTCAGGACGAGCGTACCTTGCAACCCTGGGTGTGGCCACCGTTTGTTAAAGACGCTTGTCAACCAGGTGGCAGAGCATGCCTGGTACAAGGTGTGGGGGGGGGTGCAGGGCGAGGGCGGCGCGTGCATCAGGAAGCTGGGGCTTCAGGAGGCAGTGAGGCCCATGGCGCAGGTGCATCAGGCATGCATCGTCGACTGCCAGCGCATGATGGTGCGTGATGCAGCATGGCCGACAAGGGGGCTGGTGCGGCATGGCAAAGCGGGTGCGGCATGGAATGGTGCACGTGGTTCACTTTGAGTGGAATTGGAATCCGCATGCGAGCCTCCCGCCATGCAGGCGGCTCTCAGCGGCGCGCATGGGACTCTTCACAACTGCGGCGCCCGGCTGTCCGTCGTGAGTTCAACCTCCAGCTGTCCGATCGCTTTGGGCTGCTGGAGGCCGTGCCGCCCGAGGGCGCTGATGCCCAGGCGGAGTACGACGCGATGACTGCTGCCCTTCGCGAGGTGGCCACCAACCACCTCGCTCCACGCGGCAGCCGCCGGCGGCGCGGCTGGCAGTTCACTCTGTCGCAGCGCACCCTCCGGCTCATGGACGCCCGGCAGCGCGCGCACACGGCATGGCTCAGGAGCAAGTCTGCTGCTGCCAAACGAGAGCGCAACCGCGCCAACCGCGCGGCCGACACAGCTGTGCAGAGAGACAGGGAGAGGTGGATCGGCCAGCAGGTGGCGGAGGCGCAAGACATGCTACGCAAGAAGAATCTGCGCCAGTTTGCGCGCGCGTGCGACAGGCTGGCGGGCCGCAGCCGCAGCCATCAGATCCCACCTGCCATGCGGGACGTCTCGGGCGCGCTGCACAGCGGTCCAGACGGGGTGCTGAAGGCCATGACAGAGTCATTCGACAAGCTATATGGCGGGGAGACCAAGCTCAGCGACGAGACCCTGAACCAGCTGGAGAACGATGTAGCGGCGTTTGAGCTCACACGCGCCACAGAGGTGGACGAGGCGCACGGGCGCCCCCTGACCTGGCTGAGACGGAGGCGTGTGTGCGAGCGTTGCGCTCGGCCGCCGCTCCGGGCGGTGACCAGCTGGATGCCATGCTGTTGCGGTGCCCACCTGCCATCGCATGGCTCCACCAGGTCATCATCGCCGTATGGCGGTCGGGGAGAGCCCCGAGGGAATGGAAAACTGCTATTATCACACCGTTATATAAAGGGAAGGGTCCTCGTGACTCCCCTGGTAACTACCGCGGTGTAAGCCTTCTCTCTATTGCCGGGAAAGTGTATGCTGCCATACTTCTGCACCGCGTCTCCACGCAGGTTGATGGTCAGTTGCATGAGGCTCAGTGTGGTTTCAGAAAAAGCAGAGGCACTGTTGATGCGATTTTTACTCTGCGCTCGCTGAGCGCGGCACATGCCGAGTACAAACAATGCATGGCTGTGGCATTGGTCGACTATTCTAAAGCTTACGATTGCATAAACCGTGCGGCACTGTGGAGAGTCCTTAGATTATATAGTGTTCATCCGCACATTATTGATCTGTTGGAGGATCTTCACACCAACACCGCAGCTGCCGTGCGGCTGGCTGGGAAAATCGGGCACGAATTCCCCGTGTCGTCTGGTGTGCGACAGGGGTGCGTCATTGCTCCTGTGTTGTTCAATGTTTTTATTGACCACATAGTGAAAAAGGCGCTAGACATGATGCCAGAGGGGGCTGGCGTGTCAGTCGTGACCCGAGCCGGCGGCTCTGTGTTGTCGTCGTCGGTTGAGCGCATAGTAATGCTGATGTATGCCGACGATTTATGTTTGTTCTCGCATGACCCAGCTCAGTTGGCGCTGATGCTGAAAATCCTTCGTAAGCTCTTCGCCAGGGGCTCCCGCCCTGGCGCCGCTCGATGGCGGACAACCGGGACAACTGCGCTTGGTACTGGGCGGCTGAAAATCTGGAAATTTACCCTGAGCGGCTGTGACGCACAGCGCTACTGGTGAACTGGTCCTGATGGGGCGAGGCTATGTGGCAGATGGGGCAGCGGTACGATGGAGAGCACGATGCACGATGGCGAGAATTGCGGCGAGCATGCACCCCCTCTCACAACGATCGGAACTCAAGCAGATTGCGGCTCCTAATGGTTTACTGTGCCTGGATGGAAGAGAGAGACGGATGGCGAGAAATTGAGAAACATGGGAAGCGAGGCACATGCGGCTAGGCTTTGTGAGGAGGTTGCGGCGCAGGGGTTCCCTGCCCCAAGGCGCAGATTATTAGATGGCGACGCGATCGATGCACCAGCCGTGCGGCATGGGGCGAGGCGAGGCCCCACCAGCGGGCGGGCACCATAATGGAGATGGCGGCTAAGAACGGGGAATGCGGCTACCGGGGATGAGGCTACGGGTTATGCATGCCAGGGGACGGCGGACAAGGCTAATGCGTCACGGCGCATGGGTAAAGAACGGGGAATGAGGCTACGGGAGCTGGCGGGCGCGGCGCGCGCACGGCGCGCGCGGCGCATGGGGGTTGCATGGCGGCGCTCTGCGCGTGCATGCATGGAGGAGATTGCTGGCGGGCATGGAGGAGCTTGCTTGAGGGCAAACAGGAGATTGCTCGCGGGCGTGGAGGAGATTGCAGGCAGGCATGGAAGCGGATGGCGAGAAATTGAGAAACATGGGAAGCGAGGCACATGCGGCTAGGCTTTGTGAGGAGGTTGTGGCGCAGGGGTTCCCTGCCCCAAGGCGCAGATTATAGATGGCGCAGCAATCAATACACTAGCCGTGCGGCATGGGGCGAGGCGAGGCCCCACCAGCGGGCGGGCACCATAATGGAGATGGCGGTTAAGAACGGGGAATGAGGCTACAGGGAGAGGATACGGGTTACAGATGCCAAAGGGGACGGCGGAACAAGGATCAGCCATAGGTGTCACGGGGAATGGCTAAAGAACGGGAATGCGGCGGGTGGTACGGGTGCTGGCGCGCATGGAGCGCGGCGCGGCGCATGGAGATCGCATGGCGGCGCCCATGCATGGACGAGATTGCTGGCGGGCATACAGGAGATTGCTGGCGGGCATGGAGGAGATTGCTGGCGGGCATACAGGAGATTGCTGGCGGGCGTGGAGGAGATTGCTGGCGGGCATGGAGGAGATTGCTGGAGCCAATGGCGGCGGCGGGACTAGTAGTAGAACACAGGCGCACACCAACAATGCGTTGCTGTCACTACCTGGGTGGTATAGGGTGGATCTGGGGGCCCAGTGTCCTGTCTAGGTCCAGTGCGTGCGCGCGTGTGGGGGTTTACCCTCACCCCTACCAGGTAGCCAGCCAGTTTCCCACTGAAACTGAGTTTAAGGTGTCGGGCGCTAGCGCCGACACCGGTCTTATACATCATTACTGGTGTCACACAGACTGTAATATCCATCATCATCATCATCAGCTTTGGCATGCAAATCAACGCCGCCAAGACAGAAGTGATGATTTTGCCAGCAGATTTTGACGCGGATCTGCCCACGTTTGCGCTGACTGGTGGTGAAGTGAAGACCGTCTCTGCATTTAAGTATCTAGGGAGTTGGATAACCCAGAGTGGTGGTGTGGAAAAGGAGATCGGTGTGCGTGTCGGTCGCGAGCTGGGCGTGTTTGCGTCTTTTGATAAGATTTGGACCAGCAAGAAGATGCAAGTGCAGTCTAAGATGCGGGTTAACAACACTTTCGTGCTGCCCCACTTCTTGTACGGCTGCGAAACATAGGCCCCTACTCAAACACAACTGACTCAATTGGAGGTTGCCCACTCTTACTGCCTTCGTCGCATTCTGGGTGTGCGCCTGGTCGACCGGCACAGATTAACTCATATTCGTCAGGCGTGCGACACTGAGCCAATTGAGAGCCTTGTGGCAAAGCGATCAATGCAGTGGCTAGGCCATGTGATGCGCATGCCGGCTTCTCGTCTTCCTCGTACGACTTTTGACTGCACAATGGATGTGGCTCGGCAGCAAGGCCGGCCTCCAGCCTCCTCCCGACACTATTTTCTTAAGCTACTGATTCAGCAGCTAGGCGAAACTAGTGGCACTCGTTCTGATTGGAAGACTTTTTCGGACACGGCGTTTGAGCGTGCTCAGGATAGGGTCGGGTGGAGAGCCGTGGTGTACGGTCCGGCTGCCCCTCAGGCGCCGGCCCCTCCACAACGGCGGTCAAGTAGATTGGCAAGCGCCACTTGACCCCCTATCCCCTGAAGCAGTGAGGACCTATTTTGGAGGCGACGCACAATAGCTCTCCTTTTTGCTCTGGGACTACACGTTGGCAGGCAGCCGGCTGGTGGCTACCGCCCCTTACAAGTAATTGTTAGGGCCAGAACTGGACTTGGGTCTAGGCGGTGGTACTAGGACTAGAGGAAGTCTTTGCTGGAAAGCCGATGTAACTGTAACTGTAACTGTATATTACGGCAAAACACAGGAGGTACAGCAGTGTCGTCGAGAGCTGGCGGCCCAGGTTGGCCGACGTGTTGCGCACAGATGGGGCGTCGGGGGCGGCGTCGCTCACTGGAGCCCTGGTCGGTCGGGGCGTATAGGGCGGTCTCCGACTCCGACGCCTGACTCCGACGCCCAACTCTGACGCCTTAGTCTGACGTCCGACGTCTCAACGCCTGACGCTGTCGGTCCGGGGCGTCGAGGTGTCACGGGGGGGCAGGGGGCGTCAAGGCGTTGGGGAATCGGAGCGTCGGCCCTCACACGGAGGGCATTGCAGCTGCGTGCAGGCGCCCGCCGGTCGGTCTTCGGTGGGCCGGCGTCGCCGGCCCGACGCCGGGCTTCTTTTCTGTGATCCTTGACCCTTACTCCTCCTCGGTCGGTGCGTCGGGGCGTTGAGCGTCAGGGGCGGCGTCGCTCACAGGAGCCCTCGTCGGTCGTGGCGTATAGGGCGGTCTCTGACTCCGACGCCCGACTCCGAATCCCGACTCTGACGCCTAACTCTGACGTCCGACGCCTCAACGCCCGACAGGGGGCATTGCAGCTGCGTGCAGGCGCCCGTCGGTCGGTCTTCGTTGGGCCGTCGTCGGGCGTTCGCAAGGTCGGACATTGCAGGCGTCAAGGTGTTGGGCGTCGGGGCGTCGACGGCCCGACGCCGGGCTTCTGTGCTGTGATCCTTGGCCCTTACTCGAAACCTCGGTCGGTGCGTCGGGGCATTGAGCGCCGGGGGCGGCGTCGCTCACTGGAGCCCTGGTCGGTCGGGGCGTATAGGGCGGTCTCCGACTCCGACGCCTGACTCCGACGCCCGACTCTGACGCCTAAGTCTGACGTCCGACGTCTCAACGCCTGACGCTGTCGGTCCGGGGCGTCGAGGTGTCAGGGGGGGGCAGGGGGCGTCAAGGCGTTGGGGAATCGGAGCGTCGGCCCTGACACGGGAGGGCATTGCAGCTGCGTGCAGGCGCCCGTCGGTCGGTCTTTGGTGGGCCGGCGTCGACGGCCCGACGCCGGGCTTCTGTGCTGTGATCCTCGGCCCTTACTCCTCCCTCGTCGGTGCGTCGGGGCGTTGAGCGTCAGGGGCGGCGTCGCTCACAGGAGCCCTCGTCGGTCGTGGCGTATAGGGCGGTCTCCGACTCCGACGCCCGACTCCGAATCCCGACTCTGACGCCTAACTCTGACGTCCGACGCCTCAACGCCCGACGCTGTCGGTCCGGGGCGTCGAGGTGTCAGAGGGGGCATTGCAGCTGCGTGCAGGCGCCTGTCGGTCGGTCTTAGTTGGGCTGTCGTCGGGCGGTCGCAAGGTCGGACATTGCAGGCGTCAAGGTGTTGGGCGTCGGGGGCGGCGTCGCTCACTGGAGCCCGAGTCGGTCGGGGCGTATAGGGCGGTCTCCGACTCCGACGCCCGACTCCGACGCCCGACTCTGACGCCTAACTCTGACGTCCGACGCCTCAACATATATGGGGCGTCGAGGTGTCAGAGAGGGGGCAATGCAGCTACGTGCAGGCGCCCGTCGGTCGGTCTTCGTTGGGCCGTCGTCGGGCGGTCGCAAGGTCGGACATTGCAGGCGTCAAGGTGTTGGACGTTGGGCGTCGACGGCGGCGTCGCTCACTGGAGCCGACTCCGACGCCCGACTCTGACGCCTTACTCTGACGTCCGACGCCTCATTGCAGCTACGTGCAGGCGCCCGTCGGTCGGTCTTCGTTGGGCCATCGTCGGGCGGTTGCAAGTTCGGACATTGCAGGCGTCAAGGTGTTGGGCGTCGGGGCGTCGACGGCCCGACGCCGGGCTTCTGTGCTGTGATCCTTGGCCCTTACTCGAAACCTCGGTCGGTGCGTTGGGGCGTTGAGCGTCAGGGGCAACGTCGCACACTGGAGCCCTGGTCGGTCGGGGCGTGTAGGGCGGTCTCCGACTCCGATGCCCGACTCCGACGCCCGACTCTGACGCCTAACTCTGACGTCCGACGCCTCAACGCCCGACGCCGTCGGTCCGGGGCGTCGAGGTGTCAGGGGGGGGGCAGGGGGCGTCCGGGCGTTGCGGAATCGGAGCGTCGGCCCTCACTCGGAGGGCATTGCAGCTGCATGCAGGCGCCCGTCGGTCGGTCTTCGTTGGGCCGTCGCCGGGCGTCGGCAATCGCAAGGTCGGGCATTGCAGGCGTCAAGGCGTCGTGCGTCGGGGCGTCGACGGCCCGACGCCGGGCTTCTGTGTTGTGATCCAGTTATATATGAGCGTGTGGCGCTGGCGTGAGGCAGCAATCCACGCGCAGATCCCCAGGATCACAGCGCAAAAGCCCGGCGTCATCACGAGCTCGCGAGCTGGATCGATGGTCGAGCTCGTCATGATCACGCCCGTCGTGCTCGTCATGATCACATCATCATCCATCAGTATCATCTCGTCAAGATCGTCAATATCATCATCCCCGTAGTGTATGAGCGCGTGGGATTCAGCATGCACCGGGGGGGGTTGCATTTTCACAGAAGCTCGACGGCGGGCAAGTCCCTCAGTCGTGATCCCCAGCCGCCGTTCAGCCCAGCAGTCCAGAACCGCCATATGGGCGTGTGTCAGAGGCATTATTCCCCTTGCGCAGGCCACCAGGCAGCACCTGTGGCCCATTCTCACCAGGGGCCGCATGCATGAAGCTCGACGAGTGGGTTGTGACGCCCGGCTCCCCTGCAGGGACGCGCTGCTTTCCACCGCAATGCACCTGAAGATCGTGTGCATTCGGGGCGGGGGTGGGGTGGGGGGGAGGGAAAGGGGGTGAGTGCGCAGCGCAGGGCAAAAGGGCATTCAAGATAATACGCGCGCACCCAATGGGCCGGGGCGGAACCAGCTGGATCAACAAACTATGAAACTGGTGCAACCGGTGATGTTCGCCTGGGTCTAACGGCCCTGCTTTGGGCGTTTGAGTGGTTTGGGCTCTCTTGCGGTGGTGTGAAGTGCAAAAGTTCGTCCCGGGTCGCGCACAGACCGCGGCCCTCAGCCTCATCAAATCGTGGCGGTGAATTAACGTAAACCTGACAGAGCGGCAGAGCCGATTTGCTGTTTTCGCCGCTGCATGGAGGTGGCGCCATGCAGGCCAGGCTGGGCGCCACATGTGAGTGCACTATGTCTACACGTCCCTCCCTGCCGGGCGCCAGGCTGCCAGCAAATGCTGTGATAGATGTTCTTTGCTTGTTACTCGATATGTATTGTGCTGGGGCGGCGGGCCTGCTGTAGACTGCACGTTTTTCTCGCTCTTGATTCTGCATCCAGATCCTGGGCGGGCTGTTCTACCTGAGCGGTCGGGACTAAAGGCTGTTGGAAAATGTTGGTGTGTGCGTGCGTGCGCACGTACGTGCGTGTGCATATGCGTGCGTGCGTGCGTGCGTGCGTGCGTGCGTGCGTGCGTGCGTGCGAGTTGCGATTGCCCTACCACACCCCCTTATTGTTACCCTGGGGGCACAAACTCAGCGCCTACCTAGGATGAAAGTGGGTGAAAGTTGGGGGGCTGTGGTAGGGTGTGTGTATGGGCGTGTGGGTGGGTCGGTGGGCGTGTGTGTGCACGCGTGTGTGTGTGTGTGTTGTGTGTGTGTGTGTGTGTTAGGGTCGGCGGTCTATATATAGCCCTATGTAGTTATAGCCTACATATAGCCTATAGACGCGGGGCGCCTGCCTGTATAGGCTCCAAATAATGTAGGGTCCCGCGCCGAGTGTGGGGGCCGCAGAGGCCGCGAAAGGGACATTTTGGCCTCCCATCGCGGCATCAGCGAAGGAACGGGACCATGTGAACCTAATGCATCGCCGTGAGGCGCGAGAGGTCTCGAAATGGCCGTCGGAAGGAGTTCCCACACTCCGTTCGACTGCAACAGCCGGTTCGTACTACCTCCGAATGAGGCCCCACCACTTGCGACGCCCCAGAAAGGCATAGAGGGGACAACCTACTTTCGTTTGGCGCAGGGCTGGGGGGTTGCATGGGGCTGCAGGCTGCAGTGGGGTGGGGTAGGGCCGCCCTAGAGTGAGGCTGTAAAGACACCAGAAATACAAAAAAGCGAGAGACGACAGCCATTGCTTACAGCCGTTGCCTCTCTAGGATGTCTCTACTACGTGTTGTCTACGTGTTGCATCTCCATGGCAACACCCATGCAAGCAACACCCATGCAAGCAACAGTACGTCAAGTCGACGCTGCCCTTGACGTTGGTGTCGGACGTTAGAAAGCCTTGGTTGAAGCTGCATCTGCATTGGGTGAATGGCAAGGAGGAAGAGGGGGGGGGGGTTCAGTGGGTGCACGCACAAAGCGATGAGGGTCTCAAGACATCACGCGTGATGGTGCTCTGGTGGTAATCTGGTGGTGCTGTGATGGTGCTCTGATGGTGTGCTCAGATGGTGTCATGGGAGGGGGAGCACGCATGCCTGAGTGCGAGTGTGTGGGTGGTGGAGGATTGGGGGGAGCGTCCTGAGATGGGGGATGGCAGCACGCGGCACGCACGCACCGTGTGTGTGTGTGTGAGGGACGGCGGTGCGTGCAGAGATTGGGGATGTGGCAACACGCACGCACCATGAGTGTGTGCCGGGGGGAGCAGGGGGGGGGGCGTGCATGTGGTGAGAGGACGATCGATCATGCGTGCATATGGTTGGGGGGGAGTGGGGGGAGTGATAGCGCACACACACAGTGTGGGTGTTCACGTGCAGGGAGAAGGGTGCGGGCAGTGTAAGGGTGCCAGCACCGTGTGTGTGTGTGTGTGTGTGTGTGCATGCAGTATAACCGCACATGATGGAGCTCTCATGGTGCTCTGATGGTGCCAGCACCGCATGTGTGTGTGTGTGTGTGTGTGTGTGTGCATGCAGAGACACCGCGCATGATGGAGCTCTCATGGTGCTCTGATGGAGCTCTCATGGTGCTGTTTTGGTGTGCTCGGATGGTGTCATGGGTGGTAGCACGCACCCAGCACCCACACCGTGCCAGCGAGTGCGTGTTTTTTTGGGGGGGGGGGGGGCGAGGCACGCGCACAAAGCCAGGGTGTTTGAAGACATCTCGCGGTGGAGAGGCGCCATCACCGTGTGTGTGTGTGGGTGTGGGTGTGCAGAGACACTGCGCATGGTGCTCTGAATCGAACTCTGATGGTGCTCTCGTGGTGCTCTTCTGGTGTGCTTGGATGGCGTGATGGGGGGTAGCACGCACACAGCACACTGTGCCAGTGAGAGTGAGTGTACGGGGTTGGGGGCGCGTGCATACATGAGGGGTGCCCTCATCTGACTGTGTGTGCGCACAGATATGGGTCTAATGCGCCATCAAAGGCGTCCGACGGACTGTAAAATCGACCACACGCACGCACACAGTGTGTGTGCGAAGGGGGGGGTAATGTGGGAGTGGTTGACTGTGCGTGTGTGCATGCACAGAGATGGGGGGGGGGAGGCGCGCACGCACACACAGTGCATGCGAGGGTGTCGGCACGCATGCGGCAAGGGGCACGCGTGCACAGTTGAAAGGCACGTGTGAATGGCCATCAGCGCACCTTGGCAGCGTCAGCAGCCGATTGGGCGCGCGCGCCCATGGGATGGGGAGCTGCGTGGGCGGGTGTACGAGTGCATGCACGTTGTGCACGCTGGGCGCGACATGCAGACCGCGCCATGCAGACCATGCATGCAGTCGCTGCACGTCACCCATGCGCACGTAATCCATCGGCGCACCTTGAGAGCGTGGGCAGCCGCTTGTGTGTGTGGTCAGGGGGTGGGGATCTGCGTGGGCAGGGGTGGGAGCATGCACATTGCAATGTCCCATGCGCCCATGCGCGGATGCATGCAGTGCCCCCTGCCTGCTGCGCGCATACCACATCGCCGCGTGCATGGTTCGGTGTGCAACCCACGCACCGTAAGTAGGGCCGCGTGCACGCGTGGTTCGATGGCCGCCGCGGGGCGTCACCGCTCCTGGACGCATGTGGCCTGCATTTGGCCGCCTCCGCCTTCTGCTCAGCCCAGCCTTTCGGATTATCCATGTTCGGTCATCGCGGATGACCACGGGGCATGGCAGAGCTCGGCGTTGGGGGATGACTGCGGTCAAGTTAGCGCCCCGCCCCGTAACGGGGCCCATGCCCGCGAGCGCGCGCTCGCCGCATTGGCAACATTAGGACATGCAGATGACATGATCGGGGCGTGGTAGAGAGTGGACGCTATGGCGGTCAAATAGGGTGGCGCCCCATACCAAACCCTCGCACTCTGATTTCAGGCCCCAACGACGCTGCCGTGGCGTTCGAGGTCCATATATCGTATGCGTGTAAAGTTGTGCCAAGGCGGATGCGCTGAGAGGGGCGCAGCAGGCAGTCTCTGCCAGTCGCTGCCAGTCTGTGCGAGTCGCTGCCAGTCTCTCAAACTCTCTATGCACTCGCAAGCCACCCCCGTTTCACAGCAGCCCCGTGTACCATCAATCTATACTTCAGCTTACAGGGGAAAGCCTGGGGAACGCAACAGGGGCTCAGAAACTGAAAAACGCTTGAAAAGCCCGCTTGACAGACCTTTGAATCAAGCGGCCGATTTGGTCCGCTTGACCCCGCTTGAAACCCGCTTGATTCAAGCAGACCAGCCCGACGCTTGAATCAAGCGGGTTCAAGCGGGATCAAGCGGGAGCCAATATCTACCGACGGTGTGCTGCAGCACCCTCGCAGGCACGCACCCCTACTGCAATGCACTGCTGCATACTGAAGTCATACAGATAGCCCGTGTTACAAGCTTTCCAATGCAAGTCCAATGGTTCAAATCCAGGCAGAGGGCAGGTTATGTCCGTTGTTGTGTGCATTATTGCATGCTCGCACACGTGGTGCTGCAGCAGAACCCAAGGCCCACCCCCCTAC